>CM052190.1:4121186-4198231 GCA_028455805.1 Lasioglossum figueresi
GATCACGGTGTTGTTTCTGGCCAAAAAATTACTCGCAAGCAACGATGCGCGAGCAGGTGCGTTATCGCGATGAAAAATCCATGAATTGTGTTTCCAAAATTCCGTTAAAATTGCTTGGCACGAACCAAACGAGATGCCGACATCATCGGCAACTTCTCTAATGGTAATTCGACGATTCCCCAACACTATTGTCTTCGCTTCTTCAACGTTTTCATCGGTTGTTGGCGTGCTGGGGCGTCCAGGGCGAGCTTCGTCGTTAACATCTTCTCGGCCTTCTTGGAAGAGCTTGTACCACTTATAAACATTTTTTTACTCAGAGTACACTCACCGTATACCACTGTCAGCGTTTCAAGTGTTTTGGAGCACTTAATTCCATTTTTCACACGAAATTTGATCCAAATTCTTTGATCCATTTTTTTCGACAGCAGAAAACCGCCGAACACGCAAAACACTTCTAACCTTTATGCTTCTCACGAACAAACAAAAAATGCTATACATCTGAAACTGCGAACGTATGTTCGGGACGAGTGTACCTGCATAAGAATAAAAAGAAAACGATAATCGACTGTAGGTATCCCGCGAAATTCAAAAGCCACCTTACTTTTTGATCACACCTCGTATGTCGCCGATCTACGGGCGTGCACGGTGTCATTGTTTCGATATCTGCGTCGAAAACAGGACTGGGTTCCCCGGGGTTCGATCCGTTTTCGTTGATCGTGGCCATAAATCGATTACTCGTCGCCGCCTCGAGTACGGCGTCCGTAAATTAGCACCGGGTCGAACGAGCGTGAGCGAGAAGTGGTTCGACAAGATGGTACAAAGTCGAGGGTCGGCTTCTTTACGAGGGGTGAGCCGGCGGGTGTGGTTAAGCGGCGGGCTTTAGTGGCACTTACCATCGCAAACATTATTTTATCATTTTAATGGCTACCGGGAGCACAGGAACGGGCCGCGGGGGTTGGTCGGGATCGTGGACCTGCCGGGAAGATTCTAAGAAAAAGAGGGAGCGAGAAAGATAGAGAGAAGAAAAGGAACAACCGCCGACAAGAAGTTCGGGCTTTGACTACGAGGAGCCTCGCGACGGATAAGCAAATTGGATACATCGATGCGCGGCGTTGGAATTTCTAGGGGATTTCTGGTAATAAAGGGAATCGATCGTCCAAGGGAATCGAAGCCTCGAGTGGTAGGAAGTCGTTGGGTGAGAAAGGTTCCCGACGCAAGGATCTCTTTTATTTCCCCGCGGCTTTTAGAAGTGTGTCGAGGAGAATCCCGAGTGCTGTTGTAATTAACTGCGTGTGAAATGGGGTAAACAAATTGCGGGGCGGGAGAGAAGGCTTGGAAAAGAATCAGGTTGTCGGTGAATTTAATATCGCGGGAAAATATGACGGAACACTGGAGGCGAAGCTTGTTGTAATCGCGGGTGGAGTGTAAAGGGGACAAGGAGAATGTCGTGGAGAGAGGTTCATAAGTAAGGATACAGTCAAAGTGTAATTGTGTAAAAGAGAGAGAGAGAGAGCTGTATCTAGAGCGGAATACGTGAAAGGATAATTTTAGTATGTGGAAAACATAGCATTTAGCAGGAGATATAACGGGGAGCGAAGATCAAGCAAGAAATAAATTTCGTTGGCGCGATGGCGAGATAGAACAGTCCGCAAGAAAAGGAGAATGTGTAGAAACGATAACTCTGGTATGCAGAAAACAGCATATAACCGGAGAAATAATGGAGAGGGTAGTCGAATACGACATAAATTTAATAGTCGGAAAAGAGGGGTGTAATAGTCGAAATGTGCGCTGTAAGAGAGAGAGAGAGAAAGAGAGTGAGAGACGTGCGTATAGGTGGAGGAAAATGTGGGAGACTATAATTTTAGAAGGAGAGAAATAACGGAGAGGGAAGTCGAACAGGACATAAATTTAATAATCGAGATGTAGAGATGCAATAAATGAAATACGAGTTGTGTGAGAGAGAAGAGAATATAGAGGAAGGAGACTGTGGGATAAGGATAATGTTAGCATGTGGGAAACGTGGCATTTGACAACTGAAATAACTGAGTGGGGCGCATCGAACAAGACATAAATTTAATAATCGAGATGGAACAATCGAGATGCGAGAGAGGAGCGAAGGTAAAGGAAGGAAAGCGTAGGATAAGGATAATTTTAGTATGTAGAGACGGGAGTAGACCGAGAAAGAAAGGTGAGAGAAGAGGAAATAAAATAAGAACAATGAAGGTATCTAAAGCGAGGAGCCAAAGGAAGCGAAGGTTGGTATTGAAGAAGGGAACGAGGCATAATTCGAGCCGGTGGTCTGAGGTTTCTTCCTAGCCTTACTCCCTTTAGATTCCTTCTGTCTTCATCCCTATCCAGCCGCCTACAATTGACCCTCGCCCCCGGCCCACCGTCTTATATAAGATTACGCTTGTTACGACAGTCTCCGCTCGACAAGGCAGCCTCATCCGTCCGCCCCAGCGTGTTGACTTCGTTAGGAAGGACGAGCCGCTTTAATTCACTACCCTCTCGATCCACCCTACCCCGCTCTGCCATCTGCACTCCGAGCCTTAACTCCCTGCCAAGGCATCCGCGCACATCTCACGTTTTCACAGCCCCGACAAAAGATTTCCTTGATCACACACCTTCCACCCTCCACACGTCCCCTGCCCTTTTCGCCTGACACACCTGTTCTGTATTTAGAACCGTAAATTCATCCCTCTCTCCTAATTTTGGTAGCGCAAAATTTGTTCGATTACAAAGTAACGACGTTTAAGTAAAGATGAACATCCATCGAAAAAATAGAATCCTTTAGCTTCGCAGCGAAAGATTACGCATCTGCCCAATATTTTGGTTTAATATTCGGTTTGCTGTGGTAACATGCCGGAAGCGTGTCGCTCGTAAGCGAGTCACGACCCCGAGAGCGCAGACTCTTTTCGAATTTGATACTGCGATGGTTCCCGAATTCGGTATCGGAGTCGCGCGATTCCCAGTAGATCCGTGTCATTCCCGAGCGTTCACGCGATTTTTCTGGCGTTCTTCGCCGGTGTCACTCGAGTGTCTTCTCGCGCAACTCCGGCCCACTATCGACTATTTTAGGCGGCAAGGTCGCCTGTCTAGAAATATCCATCATCCCCGAGGCGAGATTTTTTAATAAAAGTTCGAGCAGCCGGCCGGCCCGGTTTTCATTCGCTTAATATGCTCTCATCCCATCTATAATGATCATCTACGGAGCCACTGATTTGCTTTCCAACCCTCAGCTGTTTGTCTCCGCCTCCTGTTCACCCCCGAACGCCCCTCTTGGCCCCCACACCCCTCATGCCGCCTGTTCTCCTCTCGCCACACAGGATCGATCGATTCCACAAACGGGATCCATTGTGGCCGACACTCGACCCCGGACAATACATCGGCTGGAATGTACACACGTCGGGTATACACGATGTTATAGCGTCGCAATCGGGTCTGAACGTAACAATGGACGTCTGAGAACGATTTGACTTTGTACCTAACAAGAAAATATGTTGCCCGGGCCAATTCGTGTGGATCGATCAATATCGTGACCGAGCGTGATCCTGTTATGCATTTTTCCTCGTCGAAATTGGATCTGGGTCGCAACAGAAGCAGTGAAGGGGGAACAATCCTGCCGCTTTCCTCAACTTTAAAGTGTACTTGTCTCGAGTTACTGACACTAAAATATACTTAGGCCGTTCCCCTAGCCTCGCGAACTCCAATTAAAACGCAACACTTCGCGGACTCCTCCCCACAATTATTCATCTCCCCCCGCCCCGGTGGATTCGATAGAAATTTACAAATATTTATCTTCCGTGAAAATTTCAGTTTAGAACAGCAAGTGATAAAAAAGATGGCTGCACTTCGCAACGAATGCAGCGAGCAGGCAAGTGTTTGACAGTACTCAGCACAGTTTCCCCGTGAAAGCTAAAACAAGCATCCACCAAAAGTTTCGCCGTTGTTGACTCTCCTTAAAAATTAGTTCCATCGTATTCGGCCTCCTCCGAAATTCTCCGCGAGCGAAATTTTTGAAAAATTGCCGACAGCGAAAGAAATGGTGGCGAATCTGACGGAAGCGATCTGTAAAACGGTTCCTCCGGCGCGCTCGTATTTGCTTGAGGAGAACCGGAATATTTGGTCTCCGTTCCTGCGGCATGGTAGACGATGTCTACTTGTTTGTTTTGCGGAGGAGCAATAGGGCTCGTTTGCATGGCTCGATCGATCGATCGCCGGTCGCGAGGAGCCACGATAATTGAATTGTGAATCCAATCAAGCGCAATGGCCTGTTGAGATTACAAAAGAGATCGTGATACGAGCCGCGAAACCATAGGTGTCCGAAGACCGCCACGATGTCCACGCGTTTGCTCCTTAACTCTGTCTAATTGCGAGTGACGCGGACGCCATCCATCTCTCCGAAGCAATTCATGTCCCTGCCGATCGATCGATCCCTATTAGATCGGTCGATCCACCATTTATACCATCTCTGATTCGGAGCCTTGTCGATATTACTTTCCGAACGACCCAATACAAATATTTAAGGTGCCGATTACTTTTATTAGATGTACAATAACGCTGTTCCAGTGTTGAAGAACACGATTATGCGCAGTTTAGAGGAGTATCGACTTCCGTGTTTGATAGCAATTAGACGGAGTAACATCGTTTTGCGGGTAGGTCTCCGCAGACAGGCGTAAGTTTCGCAAGTATGTACGTAACTCAGGAAATTTCGTCACTCCGGGCGGCGCGGCATCCTCGCGAATTCCCCCGTCCGTTCCGGGATCTTCCGGGTGCATGTTCTGGAAGAGATGGCACTCATTTTCCCGGCCGTTGATTCTCGATGGCCTCACGAAATCTCCCGGCCTCCTTTAAAATCAGGAATAGGCAGGGACGCGAAAGCGTCACCCCCTCGATCACCAGAAATTGCCTCGGCGTAGTCATGAAATTTTAGTTGTGCGAATCTCTACGAATTGTTCTGCCCCTTGTCACTTCCTCTTCTTTCACTACCTCTCCCCCCGTGCTCCTTTCACTCCCTTGTCGTTTGCATTTCCCTTTCTTCGCCCATTAACGCGGCATCAAAAGAGGCACTGTGGAAACTAGCTTCAATTGTGTATTCAGGTACAGTTTCTCATTTTTTTATAGAAATTAATCTTTTTAAATTATCCCTCCAGAACCAGTCAGAATGAAAAGTACATCGCATTGCGCTGAGTTTTCGAAGGAAAATGAGACTGAAGAGAAACATTGTAATGGAAACCCGCCATCAGAATCAACAGACGGTTGTTGACACTTACGATACACACCCTGCTAATTAATTAGGAGTGCAAGCCCGGCGTGAATCAAACAAAGAAATTGGACGCCAGTGTATTCGCTTCTCGTAGCGAATCCTAGTAATATGAATTAGCGGACGTTAATTGAAAGTAACTCATACGTTTGACGAATATGTTAGGTCGAAGAGAATTCAGCGTGCCCGTACGCTTAATTTGCTAAATCCGATTGCACGTATGCCGCTTTAATTAACGGAACCTATTTCGAACTGTGATTAGAGTTTCATAACTTCGAGGTCGACTGCTCGCACTGTGACCGAGCGGATCGCGTTGTGTCGATTCGGCTCCAGATTTTCTGCGACCGTTCACTGCCCTGCGGAGTAACGGTGTGGCTTTGTCCGAGAAGGCGGTCACGAAGCCACGCCCACCCGGGAGATTCTACATTGAGAAAAATTATTGAAAGTTCTAATGATTATATTTTGGGGGATATCGATTCCAGATTCTAAACAAGTCGCGAGATTGCTCTGTGGGGCACTGATCTTGCTCTCTCTCAAAATCGAGATCAACCTGGACCACGCCCACTTCAAGTATTCTGCACACAGAAAAATCACTATTGTTCAGAGACTATGTTTTCATAGACTATATATTTGATCTGTACTCGATTAATATATACCACTGAACCAGCAGCTGCCTTTGGGCGAAACCGGAAGCGTATATCGTCCATATCTTCTTTGGATCAACGTTCGATCCACGTGAAAATCGGCTGGCCTTATGGCTGGAGGACCAATATATTCGCTCGCAGTCGGCATTTAAATCACTTTGACGGTGTAAATTTTCTACGGTTGATCCGCGGCTTTATCGTCGACTCGGGGATGACCAGTTATCGTCACCGTTACAACGGCGTAACATCGACGTTTTTACGGGCAGCTATTCCATCACTTACAGCCGCACTTCTCCTGCCACGAAATGAAACGCTGTAAAACCGTAATGGACGGTCGGGATTATTGTCCGGCGGATCGTCCCGCGGAAAAACCGCGCGCGACTGTCTTCGTCTGTTTGCCAAAGCTTCCCGACAAAATCGTATTCGAAAAATTCATGAATTTTCGACAATATGTCGTCCACCTTCGGTACCCTGGAAAAATAATAGTAAATAAAATGGCCTGCTAAATCGATCGCGGGAAAAAGCATGGACCGAGGGAATACGAAATTCGAAGTCGTTTCTCCCACACGCGAGAGACGTCGAAATTTCGCGTCGCGACTAAGCGTCCGAAAAATCCCGGAACGATCTACGGCGATTATCGGTGCTTGGATCGACGTTACGCGACGTGTGGGCGTCGGGTTGGGCGTTGGTTTGGGCGTCGAGAGAAGAGGAACGTGTCGCAGAAGAATTCCCCGATATATCTCGACGTCGTCGTTCTCCTCGACTTTCGACGGGAAGGAAATATTCCATCGGTCCGTAGAACGGGAGCTCGTCGTCGGATCGAAAAAGAGCTGCAACCGTGTCGCATGGCAGCTTGGTGGGGGTGAGAACTCTGGGGGTGGCGGCACGAGGGGTGCAACCGGATAAAAGACCAGGAGATTAACGCATCGATTAGTTCGAACATGGCGGGACACTCTTCGGCACTTTGGCGCCGTGTGTACGCCCCGCAACGCGTTCTTTTTATTATTCAAAAAGCTCCTCTAGCTCCCGTGCCTTCATCCCGCTAAACCGACGGAATCGAATACCGTAGACAGCCAGCCTCCGTTAGGCCGAATTTTCCCTCCGGTATTTCACCGGCGAAGACTTTCTGGTCGGCATAGGGATCCAGCGAAAATCCCGAGTATTTTTAAAATCTCCCCGGCTCGATATCGATGAAATCCGATGGCCGGATGCGATTCCCTTTGCCGCAGAAGAATTGGATTTCCAAGGAACCCCCAATCATTCGCGCTGCCTCCGCATTAACATCGCAAAATTTATGAACTCGACTCTACACCTCGAATTGTTGGACACCAATTCCATTTTTCCAGTTCTTCGTTATCCGAAACGTCCTCATTTTTTGGCAATTTTTAAAAACATTATCAACGAACGGTCATCGATGAAAATTTTTGAACACGTTATTCAGCATCAGAGTTATCTTCTAAAAAAGTTTCCACCACAAATAGAATGCAGAAGGGTGAAAAATTTTTTATCAAAGTTCCGTTTGTATTTGCGAGTATTCGCACGTTAAAGGGTAGGTGAAAATAATTTTTTATTCCGAATGGTCGATCACCGATCGATAAAAGATACGCGGAAGTGTAGATTCCGCCGTGCATGGCGGGCGGTGCTTCCTCGAATTTATTTCGTTCGATCGGTGCACGTGTTACAATAAAATATTGCTTATTGCATTGTTGCGCATAAGCTGTATTATCTCAGGGAAAAGTATCAAATGCGCAGCGACGTTATAAATAACGGTTTATTGCGATCCGTGCAGTCGAAATGGAAGTTAAAAAACATCGAAGACACGGATCCATAACTTCCCACTCTTTGTTCGTTTCTTGAAAACCCGCGAGCCGATAAATTATGAAAAATTGAAATAAGTGGATCAAGAAAAAAAGAAGCGATCGATGGTAATGGAGAAATTTCCGTAGAAATGGAACTGAAGTATTTGTATGCCTCCTTCGGAGCTTTGTGTCTTATTCTCCGACGTTTTCAGAAATTGCCGGACTCACGGTTTGTGTACTTACTTTCCTTTGTGAGGTCGCGCAATCATTTTAAAAGCACGTTAACCCGCGGCATCCTCTTGCAAAAGTTGAATCAATTTCTGACGCGCGGCAACCTTGAAAGAATTTCGACCGAGCAAACAATAATGTGTTTTTCGAAACTCGTGGAATCCACTACATTATAAAATTGCAATCTACTCTTTCGATTCAGTCTTTTTCAGAGCCAGCTCTATTTTCCCTTTGTGAACAAATTTATTCTGTCGATGTGGATCGATATTACATTTAGAAAGCATTTCAAGACCCAAATTGAAATTTTCCCGTGTCAATATTTTCGACTACACTATGCAACAAATTTTCACGTCAACGTTGGTTCGAAAACTTGTATTGGATGTCTAATAGAACATGTTTCTATTTTCGACACAATAATTATAGGTTCTTGAGTATATGTGAAAAATACATGATTTCCAACCGAAACGATTTCTTGATAAATTTTTTAATGTGACAATCAATTATTAAGTTCCCATTTGACGTAGAACTGTCGTCGGGACGAATATTAAAAATAAAATGTGTGGGCCGTCGCGACGAGAATCGTCGAATATAATTTTCAACGAGAAAAGATGATTCCGGAGCCAAGGATGACTAGTTCCGAATGAACATTAATTCCGTATCGATCGTTCGAATTGAAATTTTAATTAACATCGTCGATAAATTTCGTAGAGCCAGGCTGGCAATAATTGAATCGTAGAACCTGGTTCTTCGTTAATCAGTTTTCCTTGGCTGAATGATTATTTCGCGATTTTCACCGGGCATACATTAAATCGCGCTTTCGGCTCAGCCCCGAAACCGATTGCCTGCCGATATGCGGGGCGAAAACACGTTCGGAACTCGTTTTCCCGGTGAAAGCGTCAAGCGATAAGCGTTCGACTGGAGCGGCGGCGCGGTCTACAAAGCGATTAAATAAAAATGAATTTTCGATTTTGTATATCCTGCCGAAAGTACGGGGCGAATAAATTGTACTCAACGGCAGCCGCGGCGATATGAAAGGGTGCGAAAGGAAAACGCTTTTTCCTCGTTCAATTCGTACCACCATGATGGTAATGGAATTCCTTGTTCGACGAAATACGCCGTCCCGCGCCGCTGCCGCCGCGCCGGATCCTTTTAATGCCCTACAAATTCTTCCCTGCAAAAACATTGAAAAACGCTCCCGAAACCGTAGAAATTCTTTGACACTCGCACGGTGCTCGCTAACGCCTGCCCTAAAAATCCTACGACAGTACTTGGCCTGATCGTGCTTCGCACTTTAGGACAACCAATTTTGCTTCAATTATAATTTCACAATTTATGGAAACATTTCTTTCAAACATTATACTATCATTATGATGTGCGTGGGACGCCAATTAAATAGTTTCAGTTTGCTAGTTCCATTCAGACCGCCGATGGCAGGAATTAAAAAGCTGAAGAACGAGGCGTCTAACGAGTGAGAGATACGTCTGCGGGGGACGTCGAAAATGTTCATCCTTGAATGATTCGGCACATCCAATTAGAAAGTGTCTGCTACCACGATTGCAGCATGCCACGTTTCCTTCGTCACACGAGCATCTTCACTCTCTCCCTCGCACTCCCTCTCCCTACTATCTCTCTCCGTCTTCCTCCACCGCCTCTGGATCCGCCACCGTCGATCCGAACTACACAAGCTCTACTACCCCCACAACCATACTGTTAGCTTTGGTTTGGCGTTTGGTCGCGCCAAGCCGCGTGTTTGCGGTTTTGCTGCCGGTGCTCCGGAGTATTCATCGACTATATATTATACGCTCACTCGTGGACCGTCCTGTATTCTGGTGACAGGTTCGAACAGCCGATGAGCGCAGTCGAACGATCGTCAGAGTGACGGATACGAGCCGTTTCGACGAAAACGATTTTTTAACTGATTCTCCGTCCTGCATTCCTCCACCCTCGGGACGTCAACTGTGACGTTCGAATTTCTGGAAAGAGCTGCAGAGATGTTTGCAGGGAGAGTTCCATACTTCTGAAAACGTGAGCTGCGATGAAACTAGTGCTCAAATTTTAGAAATTAATTTTGTATTTCATATTCTTATCTTGTTTGAACAAAATTTTAATGACACCGCTTATCTGCGTGCACAAATCAGATTCGAGCTGTGCGTTTGGAAGCGATGCGAAATAATTGACTTGTTCGACGTCGAAGCTCGGAGATCGTTCGCTGCCATCGCTGGGGGACAGGCAGTTTGTCCGACTTTCACGCGGGGCAACATCTTAATAACACAACCGACAACCGACTACCAACCCTCCAGTTCATTACCCATTCCCGTGTTAAGGCGAAAGCGAATCGGGGATAACGAACCTCTTGGAACTTGGCTGTAACGGCGGCGCGGCGCTCGCAGACAGACTCCGCAGAATCAATTGAAAAATCGTTCGGGCTAATTAATTGGGGAATAATTAGAATGGAATTTAATACAGCGGAAGACAGTCGAGATCCACGAGATCGCCTCGGGTCCTAGGAAAAATTAAGAGAGTACGCGAAACGGAAACGATTGGACGCATAAATGATCGAATAGTTCTACACGATTTATGGTACGATTCCGAGAACATTTCGAGAACGCTTTTATTATCGATGAGTATCACATTTGAATATCGCTAGTTTCGATATTTCTTCGCGCGTTCGGATATTCGAGACGGGACGAGGCATCGACAGATACTTTCACGAGTTATCGATCGTCGAACTTCGCACCGGGCGACTCAATTTTCTGGCATAATGGTAGAACGAACGGCCAGCATTCCACGAGAAAAAAATCATCCTGAGTCAGGATCGAAATACATTTTCTTATCGGACATCTCTTCCTCGTCCTATTTCCGTAGGAATGTCGATCGTTCCGCGCGATCTACCCGCGTTAGGATCGCGTATAGGCCGCCTGTAAAATGTCATTAAATCGACAGTGGCCCCGATTTTCATTTAGTCTCATGTAAATGTCGAAAATCTTCCAACTGCATTCTACAGACACAGAACTATTCGTCTATCTTTCAAAATTTATCTGCTGGTAATAGTCAAATTATTCCTCTACAATTTTAGGATCCAGATACACGAACTTCGCGTCAGCAATGCGAGTGACGGGATTAAAAAATAATTTTCATTAAAGCATATTCGGTCTGCTTTTTCCTGATAACATCGCGACGAACTCGTGATGAAAATTTCAAGCACAATCTGCTGAATATATAAAATATGTTGTTATTACATAATCCTTCGAAGAGAAATAAAATTGCATTTCTCTGTTCTCGATGTTTAGCCATTAAAAATATTCAGGCACGCAGACAGTTTCTGTCTTGTCTAAATCGCTTTGATTTCGCAGGATCTTTCACGGTCGCGTTAAACCTCGACGATTTATTCCCGCGAAGAGACTAATTGACGGATGGGAAAAGAGAAACAGAGAAGAATTTGCGAATTACTTCTCACGGGACATTTCGCTCGGCGGCGGTCGATCAAACGAACAGGAAATTCCTTTGCGCGACCAACGTTCCTCGGCCGTGTCGTATTGACTTGGACAACGCTGGTAGGATCACGAAGAATTTTAATATCTCGCTTTAATGGTATTTTTCTTGCTCGATGTATCTCGCCTCGCAGACGCCTTTCCCACCGACAATTTCCACCTCCTGCGAGACAGGGACAGCGAGGGTGATCGGGGGTAGTGAGAGCAGGACAAATAATCGGGGACATTCGCAAAACAGCTCGGCTCGAGGTATCGGCTCGAGGGTAAAGTGTCGCGGATTTATCTGGCGACATTTAAACGTTATTGACGCCATTCGTGGTGCGTCAAACGGTCCGAGCCGTGAACGAAATTGAATTATGCAGCATAAGTTAAATTCCTCGCCGTTCGAGACTTGAATAACCGAGATTGCGCTTGTACGAGCCGTTTTTATCCGGACATTTTCAGAGCTGCTTCTAAGCTGCTGAAACGCCATTTTGAATGTATAGATACGTGTCTCGAATGCTTCGTTCCTCTCGCAAAAACGTACACTTCGAACGACGAATATGGAGCCTCCAAAATCCCACGAAATCAAAATAACTCGAGCAATGAAATCGAAAATTGTCAAATTTCGGGGATTCATAGGATACGTACAGATACGTATGAACGAATTTTTGTTGCTGGCAAAATTCGCTCCGAGAGGTTGAATTTAACCCCCGAAGATTCGGTTGTTCTTCGATGTTGTTTTGCAGCTTTCAAACTGCAAGGGACGTAATAAAAGTTCCAGCGAAAACTTACCTCCTCTAACTAGTTTTATCGATTTAAGATTTATCAATTGTTCGTCGCGCGGCAATCCCGTACAATTTCTAAGTTCCGATAGAAAATCGAGAAACAGCAGAATTTTGAAGGGTTAATTTTCTGGTTGGGCATCTTCCCTTATCAGTTCGAGGATTCCATTGTTATGCAAGGGTGGTGTAGTTTTTAAGGAAGTTGCTTCGCGAAACGCGAGGGGGAAGTTTATTTTCGTGCACAAGCGGAACTTGTAATTAAGTGGACAATTAAGCAGCGCCGAAGTTTGCTCCATTGTCGTGACACAATGAAACATTTCTCGAATCAAGAAAAGATGGTGAAATGAAGCTGACCTCGTTCTGTGTTAGTTCAAGCGAAACGTGCATTAGGATCAGAGGGAAAAATAATCTGAACCTAGACGAGAATAAAATTCCGAATGTAGTACCGAAATAAGAGATGATAATTAAAGGATTAATAAAACTTTGTGCTAAAAGCTCGAAATAAAAAGGAGCGGGCAATTGAAGTAGGGGAGAGTGGCGGGTCTTCGTTTTGATTAGAAAATGCCGGGTGTTGGCCTCTTCTTGCGGGTTGTCCTGCGTCGAAAATTTGCGGCCGATGTAATTCCCGGGCCGCGTAACGGCGAATAAACCGGCACAATATTCCGGCAATATCGGGGGCCGCGGCGGTAACGATGCCGAGGTGAACAGCGCAGCAATTACTTCCCTTTCGGTATTCGCACGTCCCGGATGCGGTGAGTGGCGAACCGGATGACCATAGGGTAATAACGTTGATCTCGGCTGGAGGGTGCGAGATAGGTGGTTCAAGTGCGTGTTTAGCGGTCCCGATCTACCCCCGAAACGGCCCTTCCGCTGAACGCTAAGGGCCACTAGGGGCTGCCCTACGACTCCTAAGAAGGGTTGCCTGCTGCCTACACTGTGCCGGTACATGGAATCACTTTTGGTGCCTGGATCCCTGACAAACCCGCGCGGCGTCTTTATGGCGCCGTTACCGCTCCCGCTGGGCGTCGATGAAACCTGACAGCGTTTACTTAAACGAACGAATCTTTATCTCTTACCCTTTCCCGGGCGCCCTTCCCGAACAACGGGGTTTCATGGGAGATTTATCTCGGAGGGTGGAACAGGTTTGTAGTTGTCGTTATTAGTTGGAACGAGTATATCTCAAAGTCTTTTAGATCTTTTGTTCCTTTTTGCTTCGAGGAAGCATTGTTGCTTCGAGGTGGGGCGTATCGATCTTCCGGTGACAATTATCGTCGAAGAGAAAAGTTCGAAAGTCAAGGGAAGGAGGTAAAATTCGAACCGCGTCGCGAACGCATTCGTAGGATCCCGTGTTAGAGCGTCGGCGACCGGATTCTCCTCAATTTAAGATTCGGGAAACGGCAAGAAAACGACGACACGACGAGCCTGCGCGACGTACGAGTTGGCGACGGTCCAAGGAGATGCCAATTCAATCTTCCTCCCTGCTGCGGATGTAAAATTTCAGGTGGCCGACGAACTTTCCTCTCTCGCCGCCTTGTTCTCTCTTGGCCACTGCAGTCAGTCCTCTTCGAGTATGTTTCTTCGCCCCTTTCGGGGAGCCAGTGCCCGGGGTCTCTCTAACGACTCGCCTCCGAGTTCTTTAACAGAACTCGCCACACCACTCATCCGACAGGATAGCACTTCGCTTCTCGGTTTATTTTACTTCCCGTCATTTAATTATGTTACCCGGGCCCCGGGCTCGCGGGAGTAACGAGCTTGTTGCTCCGTGATGTACCAGACTGGACCGTAACTCTGGCCATTATGTATTTACATTCAAACAAATTCCCGGCATACTGGAACAAGAAATATCACATCCCGAATACCTTCGCCATTACCTTGTTACGTGCTTACCTTGTTCTATCTAATTCTCTGACCTTCTTTAATTTGTCTGTCATTTTGAATTTTACCCACGTTCGTGATAAATTCATCAAATCCACAGACCAGGATGCAATCGAATGCCTCTTGAGAATAATTGCAATTGCACTTCGAACCGACAACGAAGATGATTCTAAAAAATGCGGGAGGTAGTAAACACATTTTCGAAGCACTTTACCAGTTCCCATGTTAGACGTTCATCAAAGCGTCGCACGATTTCAGCTCGATCTCTCGTAATCTAACGACGCCGCATAATCAGGACGAAATCAGAGGAGAACTTCCGGGACACCTCCTGCCACTTACTTGTT
Source organism: Lasioglossum figueresi (assembly GCA_028455805.1). Classification (NCBI taxonomy): domain Eukaryota; kingdom Metazoa; phylum Arthropoda; class Insecta; order Hymenoptera; family Halictidae; genus Lasioglossum; species Lasioglossum figueresi. The sequence goes on from CM052190.1 coordinate 4,135,595, forward strand.
AGCATACATCGTGCGGTGCGTCGAGCTCTGACACGTTCCGCGGCTCGAAACTTCGATCTTTCGCCTCAAACTGAAGAACATGGGCTCGCTGTAGAGCCACAGGGACATCGCATCGCTTCTCCCCTCACCCCAACCCCACCCCTGTATCGCTTTTGCTATTTCTGCTGATCTTCTATTCGCCGAAAACTCTCCCGTCGAAAGTCGACTTTCCTCGATAAAGTGATGAGTTCGGCAAATCCGCGGAAAAATATTATGTGGGCCGAAGAAAAAAAGAGAAATTTGGGATTCCCGTGTGTCGGAAACTTTCGTACATTACTTCCGGGAGTATCAGAAAACTTCGCGACCGGATGGAACATCAACAAACATTCCTAATTACGGTAATTCGATTTTCGTAGAACTTTCGCGGGTTCCGAGGGGAAGAAATTTTTGAAATTTTACGGAGTTTCTTCGGAAAGTATGTTCGCTTACCTTGTACTGTCCCAAATTCTTCACGCTGCAGGCTAGCTTAATGTTGCGGCCTGCTGGAACTGTTACGTTTCCTATCTCGTCCACGAAGTCGGGCTCGGTGATGGGGATTACTAAAACAAATGTGGAATGGGCCATTAATACAATCCTCAATTTCTATGAATTAGATATCAATGTTTCACGACGACGTCCATTTGTTTCGTATCGTAACATTTCACATTGTTCATGATATAGAACACGAATTTATTATGTAATTGGTAATGTTTCGGTAGTGGGTTACTGAAAAAAATGTGGAACGGACCATTAACGCAATCCTCAATTTCTATATATTAGATATTCATTTTTCACGACGACGTCCATTTACTTGGTATTTCAACGATTCACCTAGTGGAAACTTATTGGCCTCTACAATTTATTGTATGGTTACAGTGACGCAGATCTTGTTGTTCGTATTTTATAACAAGAACATGGAAGTTTATTTCAATTGTCGGCCTAGTGATGTTTATGTAAGTAGTGGGTTAATATAATCTTAGCGACGATCGTAAATGAAAAAAATCTATTGTCGGTGAAAATCCGGAAAAATCGGGAGCGAGGAGAGTTGTTTTTTTCGTGTCGGCCACGGTTCATGAAATAATGCTATTCACGGTGGAAACGCGATCGCGAATTTCAGGATGGATGGTTCGTCTCGGTCGGATGGGGGCGGGCACCTCGAAATCCTCCTGTGGATTCGATCAGCTTCCCACAACGGGAACAGTCTGTTACTTCTCAGGGCTGCGACGAGATGTACCGGCGCGGCGGCAGACTTGAAAAATTGCATTTTGTATTCAATAACTAGGCTGTCAGGCCGACCGGCGAGCACCTATAACTCAAAGCGTATCCGCTCGCGTCCACGCAGGCTAGACGCCTCTCCTGGCTGTGCCGTGCTGGTTGTTCGATCGATTTCTTTTCTTTGATGCCACCTCTGCGATCCGGGAAACACGACTGATAGCACGTGTCTTCCCGGATGCTCTGTGACGTCGTGATTTCGAAAAGAATGGAGCCGCGACGTTCGAGATCGCTGCGTTCGAGACCTGTATTCTTTTGAGCACCTAGATTCGCGGCAGATCTTGTTTCCGCCAGAAAAAGAAATCATTGGATCTTGTTGTCCGATACACAGGGAAATCCGGTTTAACCTACTGCCTCTGCAGACACGATTTCTTCCGCATAATCGAAACGAGAACCGACCTATACATTTTTCTGGCAGGAGTTACCTCGGTCTTGAAATTGCATGGAATTTTAGTCGGACTCCAGAAAGTCACTTGCAATAGCAAACTGCAATAATTTACAGATTGTTATTGAAAAGAATTTTTTTTAAATTTGCTTCCATGTAGGATCTATATTCTAAACGAGAACCGAATTATACATTTTTTCTGGCAGGAGTTACCTCCAGGAGTTTGGCAGGTTATTATTGAAAACAATTTTTTTTTAAATTTTTTCAACGTAGGATCAATAGAATTTTTGTTTCTGTCGGAATTGGTGTTTGAAAGAACACATTGATGCTTCCGTTACACATAGAAATTGTACGATGCACGAATATGTTCCTCTGGTATCCAGAACTGGCAACTGTATCAAAATCTACGTGCAGCAAAGCGAAACATCTTTCGACGTCTGTTGGTCCTGTTTGCAAGGATCTTCGTCGACCAGACACACAGCACAGGTGAGCGACGACTGTTCACGGATGCAGGTGTAACAGTGTGGATCGTTAGTAAAATTGCATTCGGACTCGAAACTAACGCTTCCGACCGCAGGAGGGAATTTTTTTAGAAAGCCGGTGCTCTCTTCAGAGGTAACGATCTTTCTCTTTTCTTGCCACCTCGTTTTCCCTCTATTTCCGTGGTCTCTATCCGCCGAGCCGGTTGCATGCCTCCAGCAGACATATCCAGCGTGTAATCCGTAATAACGTTTGAACTGCACACTTTGAACGCCATTAGGACCCCGAGGATCGGTAAATCCATCCTCTCGCGATCCTGCACGCCGCGCCGTGGTTCGTTAGGTATTTGCCGGAAAAATTTTGCGGAACCGCATTCCACATTTTAGTGGAGTCGTACGTACTTCTTTGATGGCGATGGCGCGCGTTCACATTATTGTACGAAATAAATCTCGGAAATTTGACTGTCCACATAAACAATTAAGAAATGGAGAAATCGTTCTGATATCGATACGGTTAATTACAAATCAATTGCAAATTAATTGCGGTCATTCGAATCGCCTTCATGAAAATAACAATTTTTAACCTTTGCTAAACCTTTTGTTGCAATTTTTCCAGGATCCTCTGACACCCGATCTAGTTGCTGCCTAAAAGTACGTTTTCGGTCAGACTGACTATTTTGCATGTTAGCATAGCACGCGGGATCGTCTGGTGCACCGTCACGTCGCGTCGGGTCGACCATAAAAATAAATACACAATGCCGCGGCGTCGCGTCGTTTTTGCGAAGAAAGCACGCACATTCCGGGGTCTTGCGCGGCTAGATTTACATATACGGGCGAATATATGTATACAGGCAAACAGATGGAACGGAAAGAAAATGGAGTAGGTTGGGATGCGGGGGAAAGGTGACTTTTAAAGGTGAGTCGAAGTGACTCCTGCTAGCCGAGCGAACAGGACGTACGCTACTAGGAAATTCTCTTTGGGCCTCTGACATCGACTTCGCTATCCAAAAGACTAGGTAACTGCGTAGCTACGTATGTACACATACAGATGGACACGTACACAGATACCTGGGGATGCACGGATCTCGTTCCGTATGAGACCACATTTCGAACTCACTGCTACCCTCTGCTTGCTAGCCACTCTATCTTCTCTAGCTATCTACCTGTGACTCGTGCGCTACGCCGATTTCCCTAGTTCATAAAGACTACGAACTTTCCGCGAGGAATCAAAGATTCGTGTGAGAGCTTAGTGCACCGAACACCTGCTCGTCGAAAGGGTTCCGTCGAATCGAGCGTGACGAGCGCGGGCGCGCGCACGCGGGCATGCATTTTAGATAGCACAGCCTCGTTAGCGATTTCAAACAAGGTCGTGGAACCGTGTGCCAACGAGCAGATTCCGAAATTGTTATCAGGCGCTGCGGCCTGGCTCTCTAGAAACTGACAACCCGTGTTCGAACACTCTATCGGCCGAACTAATTTTCGTTAACAGTCCGCGAACTGAACGGTTCCCATTCGAGATTCATTGACGATTCGATCAAACGGATTCGAATCTGCTCAATTCTCTATCCGATTGGCGTACGACGCGCAGAACCTCCTGTAAGCCAGGACAGGAAATATCTATTTTAATGAATGCAATTTTAAAGATGTGGTCGAGAAGTTTGCCAAAAATATTCTATCGGATTCGAAATAGTTAAATAAATCGTGTGCCAAGAGGAGACCTCGTTTAATCGAACTCTTTCTTCTTCCCGCAGGATAAACAGGTTACGTGTAGAGTCGGCGCGTTGTCCGCGGTTCGATTCAGTCAAGGATCCGATCGTTCTCATTACAGAGCCTCAAAGTAGCCGAAGTATTAATTACGGTGGGAAAAGTAGAGCGACTCGAGTCGCGAGATAATTAATATGATGCCTGGGAGTATCGACTGTGGTTCGCGAATTAACGAGCGGGGTGAAGCGGGGTCGGAAATCGGTCAAAGCGACTAAGAGGAGTGTGCTCTCGAGGTATGGTGGGCTTCCTTGGGGCTGCGGTATCCGCCAGAAATCGCTAAGAGCTTCGAAGAACCGGAATGCGAGAGTGTATGACGTTCGTTGAGCGATATACTGGGTGTTTTTATTCGGTGACAGAAAATTTAGTCTATAATTTTTCATTGTGGACTTGCTTAGTTCTGCATTCCGCTCTTCCTATTTATATTATTTTCTTTCTTAATGTTCCTCTTGCTTTTGCTATTGTTAATCCTTTGCCCGTGGTCCTAGGTCACTTAGAATTGAATGCTCAGCTTGTCGCTGCCCATAGCTTGTAATCTCAGCTGAAATAGGAACACGTTGTTCTCGATGTTGATCTTACATCGTTTCGGAGAGGTGCTCCATAAATTTCCTCCCTAACCATTGACGAACACCCTGTATGTAGCAACGTGTGTCCCCGTGGCGTCGCCCCGCGCTAATTGGAAGGGCCGCCTGGGAAACGAAAACGAGCGTGACGACGAAACGGAAACGCTGCCGCGACGCTGAGAAACGCGGAAAACTCAGTGCCGGCACACAAAAGCGTGCTTATGGTCGATGGGGAAAACACGTGCCCCGTCGGCCCGGTCGACTTCCACGCGACACCCTCCAGTGATTAAAGACCGAGAGATCCCTTCATTACCGCTCGAGTGGCACCCGTGAATTTTAATTAATATCTGTCAACGGTCTAGGCTGTGCCGATCGGCCGTTTTCCTTGTCACGTCCTGGAGATCATCCGATCCCCTCCATCCTTCCCTTCCCTCTTCCAGAGCGATATGTCGTGTATATTAATTCGGTATCAAGCAAGAAAGTATACTCGCGTGTCCCGAGAAGCGGAGACCGGGAGCCGACCGTGTTCGACTCGATTGGTGATTAGACCCGCTGCTCGAGCACATTCGTCGAAATTGGAAGAGATACTCTCTTTCTCTTTCTCTTTTCTCGTAGCAAGAGTTTGTTATTACTTGAGAGCGATGGCCCGATTCTTTCGAAAGATAGAGGAATCTTAAGGGGCAATGCAGTTCGAGGGAATCGTTGTTGCGAGGAAGTTAGTGGGTTCGCTGCAGCTTGTTACTTCCTTGAGTGCTCACAATTTCGAGAAATTTTGGTGCTTTCTGGATCGGGAATTTTCCTGCTTAAGGTAAGTTATCTTCAGTCAAACATTACGCTTCGGTGGCTATCAATCAATGAATGAATCGATCTGTTTAAGCATTTGAAAATCACTGGAAATCTGAACCGCGCCGTGTAGATCGAGTACACTACTAATTCCAATTTTGACGGGCAGTTCCGCGAACGTGGGAGCGAGAGAAAAATTTATTTCTTCGAGTAGCAGGTTCATTGTAGCGAGGAATAGGGGAGCGCGTTGTTAATTTTCGTTAATGCGCGAACCAGTACAAAGTATAGTTCGTAGGCTCGGTGTGCTCGAGCGTTCTACTTATTCCAATCGCAGCGACCTACCCGGATGGGATGTTCCTAATGTTAATTCACCTTCGTCCGCCAAATTGAAAGTTTATTCAGGAAGGAACACAGAGGAACCGAGAGGCGAAAGTTTTTGCTTCGACGTTACCGCAAGAAATCGCTGACTTGCTACATCTGGTCCTACTCGGGCGGGATTTATCACTGGCGGCCGGAGTTGTGTGTGTGTGTGTGTCTCCTTAAAAATTATATCATCTCCGGTAAAATATCGTTCCGGCCGAAAACCATCCTTCGGAATTTCTGCCAATCCCTTTAACACTGTGACTAAAAATGACCATGTCGTTCGGTAAATCATTTCTGATTCTTTGATCCTGGAACGAGACTGCGTTTGAATATTGGTGGAAGAAATTGAGCATGGATAGCAAATTTTCTGAAATTACCAAAATGACTGTCAGATTCTTTTCTTCCACTAATTCGTGCAGTTACAGAGAATGATCAATTGTAGTTCTCGATCTACCTCGACTTTTCTCCTGAATGTTCACGTGAGAGCTGCAAAGCTTGAGCAGAGCAGGCAGCTAACGAGGTTCTAATTCGTCGGAAAATGAATATTAAAACTCAGGGTAACTACAAGGCACAAAGGCAGCGAGACGAGTGGTTAGTCGCAGGATTTTGGAGGTGCTCGAGACAGTAGCATCCGACAAAGAAAATTAACCATTCCGAACCGTGCAATTATCGTTCGGTTGAGCGAGTCATTATCAACTTGGCGCCGCGACGCGGAGACATTTGTCGCGACGTGTCTCGTCGCGGAGACGTCGTCGTCGCAGGTAAATATGAAAATCTGTTCTCTCGCTCTGTTCTCTTTCTCTCATGATGTCGTCTGCACGGTGAGAGAGAAGGGTCTCGACGAAACACTGTTCTTTAGGGCTTGCCGGCGTGTTGTGCACGAGGCTTTCGAGTATGGGGAGCGGCAGGAGCAACAGTTTATGTCAATTTTCCGCTCCAGGTAGCGGGGCAAACCTCGGAACGGGTCTCCCCGACTACATCGCGTGCAGCCTGAGCGTATCCTCGCGAAAATATCGCTGTTACGGAAGCAATAGGCAATCGAGCGTGTGAAATATTTCTCGCGCGAATGTGCCACTGCAACATAGCGACGCAGTCTCGTTGCTCGAGCTGTCCTCCCTCCGACTTCTCTCTGTCATTAATAACTGACAAATCGGATCACGAATCGGTTCTTCACGAGCCTGATCAACTGGCAACGAATCTTCTTCGGATTTCTTCGGAAGCGACAGTCAAGATCGAACACCGCATGCCTTGAATCTTTAAATGCCTCCCAGACGTTCGCAACCCTCGTTCTTTACACAGACGGACGTTCCGTTCCAATAAGAGGCCGATTTAGGTTAGTGGAACTCTTTTCGACAGAATGGCACGGTTTTGGATTCCGCTCTTTGCTTCGATTTGTTCTGAGACGACGAACAGCGTCGTCGGTACTTGAAAATGTGGAGGTGTTTTTTAAAAATTGTTTCTCATCTTTGCTGACCAGAAAAACGGAAGCTGAGACTCAGTGTTTCGAGAACGATGACGGCGACGTTCGGAGCGATGTGCCATCAAAAGTGTCGAAGGGAGTCCAGCCGAGAGTGGGATCGACGCGTGAATTCCGGCAAATGGCAGAGGAGAACGTGGCCCCGGTTCCGAATTGTTTTCGCATTCCCGGATTTTCATTAAACCGAGATCCCAATCGCGGACTCGAACACCGGAGTAGAACTTAAAAGGTGGCGGGATAACTTTGCCGGGAACGTTCCGTTCATCAGAAATGCATGGGGTTTCGGACGGCCGATCCCGCAGCCGAAAAAACCGACCGTTTCCGTTCTTCTTTTTCCTTGGTTCGTTTTTTCTCAGCGGGCCGGCAGCGCCGTAAAGTCCGAACGAAATCCGAGATAAGGCGTGTGCACGCACACCGGGACCCGCTGATACGAAAGTTTGCCAGTGGAAAACCGCCGCGCGTGTTCCCATTTGCATATACAGGGTGTCCCGGGCAAAGGACCCGCGCGGACTTTTTCACTTTTTCACTTTTTCCTCCGTCCCCATCCCCTCCCCTTCCCCGCGGAGCCGTGGTTTTCGCGGAAAGCATCTTTCGCGGGCAAACTTGCACGGCTTTAAAGCCCGCGGTGCGAATGCGCCCTCTTTTCCCGTCCTTTCCGCCTGTTCCGCGAGATTTTCGAATCGTTCCCTCGGCCAGAACTTTCCACTTACCGTCGCCGCGCCACCGTTTTCTATGTTAAACAGATCACGGAATTAAATATTATGTTAAAAAGACCCGACGCGACGAGATGTCGACCGCTGAATTCGCACCGCATTGCCCGCTGGAAACGGGCACACGGGTTTCTGTTTTTGTTGGTCAGCGCACTGGACTGTTATTTATAATCAACGGACCGGGCAGCCCGTATGTAAATAGCTGTTTTTATTGTAAATAGAAAATGTTTGTTCTTGGTATTGTTCTATGGGCCGGCTTGCGCCGGGCGCTATGAAACGGAAATTTATTTAAAGAACCGGTGATTTTGTCCAGTTAAAGGCGGACGAAAAATAAAAACTGTTGACGAACTTTCTTTAGCCGAAATTGAAACTACGACGATTTTTCCGCTCTGGTGTGTTCTTTAATAATACTTTCAACATAGTCATATTATGGTTGTTATTTGGGAATTTTCGACGGTGCTGTGAAACCAGAAATCCAGCGTTAATTCGCGAAGTCAGGATGATTTGAGGGAGTGATTGGCGTGCGAACGGTGGAACGAATGTTGCCGTCGAGCCGAACAAATGCCCGGAGCTTGTTCACGTTGGTCTCGCGGGTTGAGCCGGTTCCACGGATCGAGCTTAAAGGTCTGGTTAAAATAAATTGCGAGAATGCTGATCCGATGCGCCGCGCCCCGGCTCAATCGAATCGGCAGCTCGGGGAGCTAAGTCTAACAGCGTCGGTGGTAGGCGACGGTAGTCGTGTCTCTCCCCGGCGTAGATGGTCTGACAAATGACAGCAGTCTGTCTGTCCCGGGACCAATGAGTCGTCCTTATCAGCCGCTTCACGGGCGCAGCCTCTCGATTTTTCCCGTAGAAAAGGCGAAAAAGAGTGTCGGGTCTATCTATCGATATCACTTCGCTGCCATGGTGGTAGACTGATGGTGGAAAAACAACACCGGAGGGTAGATAAACCTTTCTTTTCCCCGAGCCGATATCATTGGCCCGCGAAGATTAAGTGCCGGCAATAAAGAAGTAAAATACCGACGAAATATATATATATATGGGTAGACAGATATGACGCGACGACGACATCCGACTACCAGTCATCACCCCGGGAACCTTCTGATTAATTATGTTCTTTCGCGATCGAATTATTCCTTGATTCGAACGATGCTGTTCCTTCTCTCGTCTTTCTCTCTCTCTCTCTCTCCCTTTCGATAACGAATTTAGCGGAGGATTCCCTCTTGCAGATTTTATTGCAGCCGACAGGCAATTACGAGAACCATTGAAATATTAACGAGGGGACTGTTACCCTTTGTTACTCCGAAATCGGTTCTCTTTGATCAGGAATCCCCGACGACGAAAGAAATCTGTCGAGAATATTTCGTTTCTCGAGTCGAAGACTTTACACGACTGTCCGTCTGAAATCTCTCTGGAAATATAGTGATAATTGAGCGACGTATTCATCGGTAGTCGAACCGTTCGAGCAGACAAAAATTCGTTCGGGAGAGCACATCGGAGGAACGAGACGCGTCCGCGTTCGATAAGAAAGCCGAGGCGACGCGCGACTGTAGTTAAACGGCTGTAAAACAATTCGCCCGCGCTAATTGGTCAGCTAGTTAACAGGAGATTTTAATCTGCGCGCGGCAAACTAATATTTTCCGTCGGTCCGGGGGGATCCAATCGGGCAAGAAGCGACTCGGGAGCCGAAGCGAGCACGAAAACAAAAACACGCGGGGACTCGCAATCTCCAGTTATCCGGGAAGGGCTTCTCTTTCTCCGTTCGCCGAAAACGGTGTAACTTCGTGCCCAATAACACTTCCATCAATAACCCATCTGCGAAATCTCCTCGTATCCGGTTCGTATCTGCTCGGGGTAGAAAGGGGGTGGAAGAAAAAAGGAACGGAGGAGCCGAGCGGAAAGCATCCCGTGTCGGTTCCCCTTATCTACTTCAAAATCACAAGCGTTCCACGTATTAAACCGGGCCGTTATACTCTTACCACGATTTTAGACTCCCACCCCCAGCGTACTGGCGCGTCTCGTTCCTTTTTTTCCCGGGGGCCGACCGCTTTTTCCTTCTTCCTCCGGTGCTCGCCTCTTATTTCCCACCTTATCGGTTCAGATCTCATAAATTTCACGGAAAACGCGATTAAGCGGCCCCAGGTTGCGCCCGATTCCCCCTCCGCGACCCCCGACCCGCTGCCATCCACCCCGTCTTCCGGCGAACCGCCAACCCCCTCGGCGACCCTTCCAATCTAAGTATTCAAATGAGAGGACCCCGACTCGCGCCCGCACGTCGTATAGCTTTTTACAATCGTTCTCCTACGTTCTCCTTCTTGTTACATCCCTCCTCCCGGACCTCGACTTACCCCCCTAGAAACGGGTTGGAGGGGTGCAAAGAACCTGGAAAACTGCGAACACCAGAAAAGTGGTTGCACTCGTGTTGCTCGGCTCTGAGCAAACGGGAATTGTTGAAACGCAACGTAATGCGAGACGCACGGATCTGGTCACTAAACAGCAAAAAGAAATACATGAAAAAATGTGATGTAAAATGTTTTACAGAACGAATACAGGTAAATAATATCCCGAAGATAATTGTACTTTTATTATATTTGTTAGAAGCTTCTAGACGCGGTGGGAAGGATTAAATATCCTTTGGAAACGCGATCAGAGATTGTTTATCGAGTGAGCGACATTTATGGCCCGGAGCGTAGTTGTTGGAGTACCGTCAGATTGTATTGTAGTATGGCAGTTAGTACAAACTACTGACTAATCGCTCCGGGAATCTAGATAGCGGGGATCACGATTAAACGCGACCATTACCAAAGTTTTCTACTTTCGAAAGTTCGATTAAAGTACTTAAAAATATTTGACCAGACGCTTTAGATTATCGGGCCAATAAAAAGAGCGGTAAAAATGTCGGAGTAGGTCGACCGCGTTGCTACATCATCTTTAACATTGTTAGATTTTCAATCCTGTCGATTTAACGTCTACAGTCGCTCAAAATTTTAATAGCGAAATAAAATTAATTCTCGTCGCGTGTCTGACCAGTATCGACCACTTCTACTTAGCCAAGGCCACACCGTAATTACCTGCTCCGATCAAATATTGAAACAAGACGACTCTCGCTTAAACTTTCATCGAAATACAGGTCGCACGGCAACATCTGCAATGAATTTTGCAATACCATATCCATTTGACCTGAATTTAACTCGAATGTTGCGTGCCCGTGTACTCTCTCGTCGTCAATGTTGTCTTCGTAGATTTCAGCAGTGTATCAGCCATATAAAATCTGCCCGCAGGAGTACGCGGAGCGATTTGACTATGTATTTTGTTTCTCCGACCAAACACTGCTTACCAGTTTGTTCTAAAAATTGCATCGTCCAAACGTTTACGTACTCTCGAAATCTCGGCCCGAAGTTCCGTATCGTTTGGAAGTATAGTCGTTCCCAGCGATATTGCGGCAGTAGCATGCGCGGCGATAAGACAATGCTCGGTCCTGGGAAGAAAATGTGCATTGCTCTTTGCGATTGCGCGATAGAAGTTTGAATAGCGTCCGCAATGCCTTTGTCATTCGCCAGCCAAAAGACCAGTGGATTACACCGACGGATCATCGTCACCGTGTAGAATTATACTAATTCGAGACATTTCTTTTCGATAACGCGAGAGCCCATTGTACGACAACGGAAAAGACAGATAATCACCGTGAAGTCGATATCACCGACTCGGGAAAGAGCGGAAGACAATATACCGCTGGCGCAATAACATTTCCAGAATTTTCAAGCTTGGGAACAATCTCATTGTAATTAGTATATCCGGGACGTAACCTAATTGAAGCGATGAAGCAAACTGTGAACTTTAATGCGAGCATTACCGGAGAAAAGTTGGCTTTCTCGGATTTAGCGCGTAAAAGCGCGATCTCATCCTCTAATGAGAGTCGGCAGGGGCGCGGCGCGTTTAAAGATACAACAGGAGTAATGAGGAAAGATCTCGCAACGAGAGAGAATCGGAATACGTTATGGTAACAAAGAAATGAAGGAAACGAGGCGCTCCGAGAGATTAATCCGATTTAATAAAAGGGAGGCTCCAGACATCGTTCCCCGGAAATTATAGTATCTCGCACGTGGAGAAATTTCTATAAATCCACCGACAGCGATAATTAATCATCGCGTTATCACGGATTCGTCCTGCCCCAATACTCTGTTACGTCCATCGTCGCTTCACTTTGTCAATTCGCGAATTTACTAATGTTTCCAGTAGAAGAAGTCAACCATTGATCAGACCACACCATTTAGTAACATTTTCAGTAGTAGAGATCAACGATATCCACTCGCTTCCCTCGTCGTTTAATATTACACAGGGCCAAGATTTGCACTTTTTCCGCTTGGGGTGGATATCGGGAAGAAATACGAGTCTTTGTTTCGACGGCGATAAAATCGGAAGCGGGTCGGCCAGCCCTGCCCTCCGAAAATACGCGGTCGAACGAGCCGTGGATCGGAGGCCCTTATCTAAATGAACTGCCGTGTCGTGCGTACTTTCGGTAAATGGCCGAACGTCGCAGGGAAACGTTCGTTTCACCCCGGAGAAAGTATAATTGGACGCGACGCTAAAACTCGACGATCGGCGAGTCGCGTCGCGTCGCGTCGGGTAAACTTCGAAGATCTTGGCAGATCTCCACGGTGGATTCTCCGTTGCCGGTTCCGATGTCTGAATAGCATCGTTGTCGGCTTAATAAATATCGAATGCCCTTGACGTTGCATCGATGTCTTATCGGTGCTCGCGTTAAGCTTGATTAAACGGGCCAATTCGACGGCGCATTCGAATTGCTCGCGTCAAACACATCATTTCGTTGACTCGAAGTAGGTTCGCGTAAACGTGCCGCGACCGAACAATTTAATTAGCTTAATGAATTTCTACGGATTACTTCGCGGCAACTTGTGCATATTAATTTGTCTACTGCTAATGAGTCCACTCCGCTTGGGAAAAATAGATTAATTCGTTCCACCGCTTTCCATTTCGAACCAATTGAATCATCGCAGAGAAAAACCCCCGATGCGATTTTCCTCTTCGGTTCACCGGATATAACTTCCCCGCCAAAAGGTATCTCTTATACTTTGAGCATTTCCAACGTTGTTTTGTTCCCCGCGTCGCCAGTGCCTTACATGCGAGTCGTGCGATTTCAACTGCGTCTCCCCACTCGACTAGACTGTTTACCAAAGACCGGGAAACAGCCGCGAGTGTACCGATTCGGCCGCAGCAGCCACGAAAACGATTCCATAAAGGCTTCGCGTTTCAACGGATTGGCCCCCCCCAAGAGCGAAACCATTTGAAATATTACTCTCGAACGGTTTTCAAGTGATTCTATGAGCATTTCAGCTTTGTGCCGGCCGTTTGGCCGCGTTTCCCATCGATTGTTGTGCGCCAATCTTTCGAATTAGTCATTCCATTGTTCGATCACGGTAAAACCGTTGCGGCTCGGTTCTTTTGTGCTCCCGCCGGATTCGCCGGGAATTTTACACGGTTTTTAATCGGGCCGCGGTTTCGACAATCGAACGACCGTCGCGCTTTGCCAGCGGGATCACGGTTAAACTGCGCCGTCTAAAATCCGCAACAATTTTCCTTCGAAGCTGCAGATTCATCAAGACGCAATCATAGAGAAATTAAAACAATCACTGTGCGATTAATGAAACAAAAACAATTTCGGCAAAGGAATATCGCTTATTCCGGTCACTCAATTTCCCATTCCCGCGAACAATTGTTGCGACAGCGTGGCCGGCCGTTCGATAAATATACTTGACAAAATCTCCGGACGATCCTTCTTCGTAATCATGCCGGGTATCGGGACCACAGCGTCGGCAAACACGCCGCCGCCGTCGACGCAGTTTGTCCTTCATATTTCTGCGGTGTACTAAAATGATACTTTTCCCCCGTCCGTCGTAAAGTAAATCCTCTCGAGAATCACGTATCGTAAGGACGGATTTATTCCCCGGCCGCCCGTACGAGAGCGAGGTAAGACGCCGGAGTGAGAATATCGGATTTACGTACTGTTCTGCTTGCCTCTTTGGCCCAGGCGCAACCCTCCCTTGTTCTTTTCTGTTTTCCCTTGCCTCTCTCGCGTGTTTACGCCGCTACCCACACCCTTCTACTCCCCGTTTCGTCGCTTTAAAATGCGATTCCACGCCTCCCGCGCCGACTTTACTCGGCTGACTTGCGGCGGACATTATATCCCCTTATCCGGCGACTTGCCGACGCTGTTCTCGGATCTTTAATTTGTTCGCCACCATTTGCTTCAACCTCCCTCGAGATTGCGGCACTTTTAACCCTTGTAAAACGCTGTTTATCCACGCCGCTTTCCACGGGACCGTTTTCATCACGCGAGAACTTTTATTTCGCTTGACTTCTCCAGTCTTTAATCTATTCGTCCGTTAACCCTCGCGGTCCAGAATGTATTATGAAAGAAGAATAAATTTAGATCGATAACCCCGTCCGGTTGATTGGATTTAAATACTAACAGCGCTACGGACTAAATGGCATATTTTCCGGCGCAGCTAATGACGGATAACACGGTTCGTTCGTCGCATAATTTATTATCAAATTTTCAGCGTACGGAATGTGTCCATTAATCGCGGGCAGATTTCACGTTCACGTGAAATATGAATCTGAATGTAATCAGAACGTTCGCATTAAGCAACCATGTGATTTGCGGGTGTATGTAATTAAGCTACACAGTACGATTAGTGTTTATAAATCAGCTGCCGTACGTACGCGGGCAGAGTTGCGATAAATAATTCAAGGTTTCTGCTGATAGAACGATTCTTCCGACGCCGAACCATCGGAAACCAGTTTAACGTAGCTTAAACGTCGATGATTACAAATTTGTAATAATCGTAATTGTATCGAACGGTACAGAATGTTAATGCAGCTACAAACACAAGGAACAATGCATTAAACGTTCCATTTAATTCGAATCGTTTTGTTCGCTAGCATTATTCATCAACATGCATACAGATATTTCATTAAAAAATCACGCAAAAACAATCGACCATCGAGGCATTTGATAAACCACTGAACGAACGAACACGAATCTAAATATCTGTGATTCGAATCCTCGCTGCTTCGATGTCCGAGGCGACCTTATTTCCAACTCATTGGGAGAAATCGATGTTACCATAGCTTCCTTTTTTCCGCCGTGCCATTGGCACAATGGTCTTATTAAGGTGTCCCTATTTGCGCCAAGGGTTCGTTTAAATATGCATGGAACTTATTCCAACCCTCCCTCTCCATTTCACACAGAAAATATTTTCATTAGCCGCTACTCACTTGCCCAGGACACCTGGCACTATTTCGAGCGTGTCTGGAAATTGATTTACCAACCTTTCCAGTAGTACAGGTCAACGATTACCGACCGCTTAGGCTCAGGACTCAACTTGCGTCAAGCATTTAGTTTCCTTATACAAATAACATCATAGAATTTATACAGATTTTCTGTGATTTCTATTATAATATGTGCTTGGATACAAAAATCTATAGAATCATTTCCAGCGAAAGCATCATTATAATTTCAATAATCGTAAAATAAATAACCAGAAACCACTGCAGTCATTACCACGCACAATAGCCATCTTCAAGGATTGAATAACGTAGGACTTTTTGCTCGGGCATGAGATAAAAAAATTTTAAAACCATATGAAAACGAAGGCCCGAAGCGTGGGAGTATTCGGCAGAGGTGTTCCGAGTGACAATTGGGATCCACGTCTCGTTCGACCGTTTATTCGATCCCTCGACATCGAGGCTGTGAATGTTCGTCGAAAAGTCGCAGCCGCGCCAGGAAAACGGTGCAGCTTAACGGGGTGATGTCGCGCCAGTGTCAATCTCTCGAGGCGGACTAACACCCACGCGTCTCCCCCCGAACAGCAGTTAATCGATTTTAATTTCCTGTCCGCCTTTATAGCCGAAAAGGTTGTCATTCCTCGCGACTCGTAGGCGCGACCGACACTTTCCCGTGCGCCCGACAAATTTCCCGCGCTCCCTCTCACTCTCTCTCTCTCTCTCTCTCTCTCTCTCTCTCACTCTCATCACAGCGGATTTTCAATAAACGAACCCGACGACGTTCACGAATTCGTTCTACGGCGATCCAGTTCGCCGACTAGCTGCGAATCGATCTCGTTCCACGCCGAAAACACGCCTGTCCCTTTCGTCAGCTGTCGGGAACCTTGAACGTGAAACGGCTTCACTAAATTTATACTTCAATATATTCTGAAGTTTCCATTTTTTTTTTTAATTCTTCCGGAGACTCGACGAAGATAATTTTATTTAACCCAAGCGTTGCGATGCTTCGAACCCCCCTAATTCGTTAGCGCTCGGTTTATTTGTTAAGCTACTATGGAAATTCAGATTCCTGTTTACTTCAAAAGTTCCAGGAATTTGTATTCGCCAACCTGCAGCATAATCTTCCACTCTCGACGCATGGGAGAGGAGGAACTCGAGTCGTACAATCATAAAGAACAATGATCTGTTCCCGCGACGAAGCACCGTCTCATCATGCATGCAATTGCAGGGGAATGACTGCGGTCCGTTCGACGAGTCGAGCGAACAGTTGCAAAGAAATACGCTTAGATGAAGCGGAGTGCTTCTTCTGTATACCTGCATCGGCACGTGTCTCGTTTAATTCTCGGGATGAAGATTATAAAGACTGATATAATTGTCATAATACCATGTCAATCATAATATATATATATAAAATATAGAATTTCTTCGACGGCGAATAAACTTCATCTCCGACGCGTTCCGGTGAATTCATTTATCGTATTAATTTCGGTACGAATCCTATATCGAAAGGAAAACGAAAAGACTCGTCCAGCCGGCAATTTATTTATCGTATTTGTTACTTCGCGTGCTCAGCACGTTTCATAAAATTATAAACGCTCCGGCTCGTCCGCGAAGAATTAACACGGTATTATTTCGAAACGGTGATATTTACGAACGCTTTATTTTCATATTATAATGCAGCTTCCTCGTGTGAATCAGATCTCCCGCGCTCGCAGCCAACGAAAATCTGAGCCCCGATATAACCGTACTTTTAATTGGAATATCTAGCCGGACTTCATTTAAAAGTAAAGTCCAATTTATACGACATTGAACGGGCATTGGTTTAATTACGTGGCGGCCGAGTAATTTCAATCAGCATTTCGATAAGTTCTCGATTATTTGAACTGCGACGGGCTTTTGGTTCGACGCTGTAACGATGTGTCCCACTGATCTTCGTTTCTGTTTCGTTCCGACACCTCCCTCGATTCGATATTGTACCTACAAATACGCGGAAACATTCGCCGTTCGAAGGGCATTCCTTCGAACATATTCGAACTTGTCGGAAGGTGGAAAATTTTTTTTGAAAAAAATTAAGTTCGGCCCGTGAAAGTAGATGGAACGCGCTATCAAATGAGTATAGGTATATTACTCTACGATTTTTTTTCATAAAGTTATCACAATTTGAATCAACAGCCTAGAACAGTACCATCGAGAGTGTCTCGATATCAAAACGTACCTTCATTCTCGCACTCGCAGCAACGTGGGAAAATTTTTTGGAAAAAATAACGTAGAATCAGTTATTAGATGCTTCGCGCTTTACAATGAGCCTTGGTACGATTTTTTTCCGAGTTGAAATTCCCAGTGGCATCAAAAAGTGTTGAGAATGCAACGAGTTAAACGAACTCCATATTGATTGCACGCAAATCGATACAAAATTAATACCAAAAAAACTATCTATCGATAAGTACATTTTCGTGATTATCGTAATAAAATCGCTTTGATCGCCAGGGAGTGCCCTTGTCGGCAAAGGTACATTACTTCGTTCCAGTAGAGCGGCGCGCGGCGATTCTGAAAAACGGGGAGCCAGTTCCTTATTCGCCATTCGTCTCGCGCGCACGATCATCTCCTCCCCGGCCGTGCCATCAATAACGCAGCAACCGGTATAAATGTCACGAAGATTGTATTTAAGGAAGAATTTTCTACGTGTGCAGTGAAAAGGAGCGCTCGAGGATAATAGTGGAGGAGTGGACGTCCACTCCCCCGAGAGCATCTCTTAAGACTGATTCACTTCAGTCTGTTCAGGGCCGTTTCCCTTTCGCTCTTCTCTCTTCCCCTTTCCCTCTGTCTGTCTCTTTCCGTTTTTCAACTCCGCGCGACAGTCCGTGGAATCCTTGTCCTGGCCGCGTGCGAAATTTTTTTTTCATATGCTGCGTGGCTGGAATTTATGCGACCGAGATCCCAGGGCAATAGGGGAAACGTCCGCTCGCCGGACAGAAATGAATAGAGCGGCTGGCTCCCGGGTACTTTACAAATATGTGACCAGAAAACACACCGAGAACGCGCATCCCTTTCTGCCAGCGCGCCGCGCGCCGTTCCACCCTCTCAATTCGATCCCGCCTCGGCGTTGTCCTGCCCTACGCTCGCACGAATTTTTCCAGCCGCTTCAACCCTCCCCGACATTGGATTCCCAGCATCCCCGGCTGGTTCTGCTCTGCTCTGTTCTGCTCGTCCGACCAATTTCGCTCGCTTTTTAAGTAATCTGCTCGAACGGCCGTCTCCCGGAGCTCGATCTCCACCATCGTGTCTCGGTACTCAGCCTATGGCTCTGTATTCCCGTTGAAACCGGAAGTGGCTTTCTTCACTCGCGAAAAGCGCAGTTGAAAACGTTGAATTTTTCCTATCCGGCTCTGTTTTCCGGGAAATCGACGGAAAATATTTCAGCCCTTATTTATCAGAAAATCAGCATCCTGCAAGAATGTTTTGTAGAATCTGCCAATATTCATTTTAATATATAAATTATAACGAGGCGGTTGAAACAGTTTTAACGCTGGTACATCGGGTTCAATGAAAATTCTCGTCCGTTTTGACAATGCGGAGTTAATGCTTGGAAACCCACCCGTTTTACAGGATAAACAGATTTTAATGTGATACGATCGCATTGTAATTCCACGCGAATCGCGGTGTAAAATATACGGAATGTTACCGCGACCACGTTGATATTCGATTCCTTGCCTGTGCCGTTGTCTGTTTTGTAAAACGAGTGGCTTAAATCACGCGTCCCTCTCCCGCCAGCCCCGAAATCTCCAGCTAATGTTTATCAAATTTTCATTCCCCCAGTTCACATAAATCACAGACGTTCGCCGACCTTCGGTTCGCTCGGCATATCTCTCGCACGCTCGTCCATCTGTCTTCATTACTCTTCATTCGAGCTCTCTGCCGCCGTCGCGTTTTAACGCGTTCGCTCCTTCGAACGCCGTTTCTTTCACTCCCTATTCTCGGTCGCGGCACTCAGCTGTTACCTCTTTCTCGTTGTTCGTCATCGAAATCTTAATTTCACGCTGATAAGAACCCTTCTGCGAACTTATTCTTCGTCTCACGGCGGACGGATCTCTGCGGCGGTATTCGTGAAACCGGGGAAAACTAATATTATAATTTTGAACGCTAGTGAGCTCTTAACTACCGAGCACCAAACGCAATTAGCATACATTGCCAGTTTGTTTAAATATATACTTCAATGGAGAAGTTCGCCAAAAGAATTTCTCAGAAAAACATATTTATAATTTTAATATTTTCAAACGAACAAATCAGGAGCAAGTCAATTTTGACAGATTCGGTAGTTCTGGTGTAAATCTTACCAATGTTCGAGCGAGTGAGACGAATGTGAACATTCGATTCAAAGAAACACTAGTCGCCAATTTTTCTAGACTACGAAATGAACGATGAATTTCAATGTTCGACGATCGAGGGACGGTTCTCGCGAGCAAATATGTCGGAGCAGTTTCAAGCAAACTGCCGCGCAACTGTAAGGGAACAAGCAGGGAGCATCACGTAGCGGGAACCGTCAGATCGGCAGGAATCGGTCGGGAGAAAACGTCGAAACGACGCTCAAACGGTATCCAGTCAAGAATGGGAGAATTCTTCTTCCTCCGGGCGTTCCAGACCGTGCTCCGGAGATAGAGAACGCGCATCGAAGATCGACATCCTCTTTTCTCGAACGGCTCCGGGTCCGTCGTTTCGCCCTCGACGCCGGACAACAGTTATCCTGAGTGCAGATACGTGTGAGGAATTACTTTGACCGTAGAAATTTAATTTCCGCGGACCTCCTGACGCTTTGAGGTCTCGTCACCGACCTGAATCCACCAGCTCGATGCCACCGACTGGCTCGCGTGCGACCGATAAACGAACAACGCCGCTTCAGCTCGTTGCCACGTAGCCGATGACACCTCCGTGACGCTGTTTCAACGTCGGAAATGTAATGGACACGCGGAAAAGAGATACCTGGATAAGTACCTCCATTTTCCAACACGCTACGTAATATAAAAATTTTTTTCAGAATTATGAACTCGTAGGCATGAAAGTAGATATAGTCGGCTTTACAATGAGACCAGGCACAGCCCTCTACGATTTTTTTCCACAAAGTTATAACAATTTCAACCTACAGTTCAAAACAGTGCCATCAAACGAGTAACGAAAGATACCACCATTTTCAAACTCGCCGCGTGATGGGCACATTTATTTGGAAAAACTGGCGTCCAGTTCGTTGAAGCAGATGCTTCACGCTTTGAAATCAGTCTAGGTAGATTTTTGTACGATTTTTTCTCGCGAAGTTATAGCACCACGAATATCCGAAATTTTTCACGACGATTTGAAAAAACCCTGTGTACATATTTTTGCACATTTTCTGAAAATAGGATGTACAATGAATTATACAGGATCAAGACTTTGAAATTAGAGGGAACATTTTTTCACCAGTATCCTATTGAGCCGTACGATTCTGTGGCGCATTTGCACGTTTCCAGGAATGTCAATGGAGCAGCTGCGAATTTTATGACAATAATCATATGGACGAGGGTGGAATCGATTGAAGCAACGATCGGAGGACAGTTCAATTCCGCGGCGCGACGATTACGTGGAAGAGGTTCGCCGAAATAATGCTTGACCTTTTGTTTATCCGAGTCGACATTTTTCCGTCGATTATTGAAATTGCGTCCGTTTCGAGTACGCCTCTCAGCATTATTGCCGGCATTGTCTCTCCCCCTCTCTCTCTCTCTCGTCGAGGTAAGCGTTTTCTCTCTCGTGCCCGTCGGCGTGTGGTATTTTTTTTTTGTTTTTCATTTTCCTACGACCTCAGCGATATGGCCCACCCATCCATCCGGTATCATGCAATTGCGGGAAATGTCAAGCGCGGCTAACCACATGTGACATTGCCGGCGCAAACGAGTTGATGCCCGCCCGGGGGCCGATCGTGAAAATTCGAGGACCGATTCGACACTTGATACCGATACGCGTAATTATTTCGTTCAATGATACACGTTAATTAGGCCGTCCCGCGAGCGTTGATTGTCGCGATAATTGGTCGGCCGTATGTTTCGAATGGTAATTATCATTAAGTGTCGCGGTCGAAATTCCATTTCGCCTGGCGATCGCGATCAAATCGAACGTAACGTTAATTTTTCTTTTCCACCGACAAAAAAAAAGCAATAAAATAG
The DNA here is from genome assembly GCA_028455805.1 of Lasioglossum figueresi. Lineage (NCBI taxonomy): Eukaryota > Metazoa > Arthropoda > Insecta > Hymenoptera > Halictidae > Lasioglossum > Lasioglossum figueresi. Next base: position 4,156,902 of record CM052190.1, read on the forward strand.
ACCTCTCTGTTCATCAGAATCGAGCAAATGGAAATTCTGTCGCCGCGGGGCTGTTGCAGCGAGTTTATTTTTCATTTAACAAAAAAAAATCGATTGCTTAGATCCGTCTGTTCCGCGTCGATTGGATTTCTCCGTGTTTTGTGACACCGCGGGTTTACAAGTATCGCGAGATTTGAACGTTGCGGTGGATTTTCGCGTAGAGGGAATGTCTCCGCGGCTATAACAATGAACTTTCGACGTGCGCCCGATCGCGCCATCGCGATTCTAATAACGCAATGCACGGCCGACGCGCGTTTAACAGTCGATCGAATCGAGTTCTTTGTGAACGGGTCCCTCTGGTGGCAGTCGTTTCGCGAAATCGATACGTCGACGGTCCGGCCAGTAATTGTTCCGATACATCGATGATGCAGGCTCAGCAACCTTGCACCGCATTCGCTCGGAAAATTAGACTATAAGTGAATACAATGGAAGACGCGTGGAAAACAAGGCACCGCACAGTCGATTGGTCAATCTGTTATCGATGTGTCAGCGCCAGTGGAAAGTGTTACCTGTTATAACGGGATCTGAATAGTGCTCGGTTTAGATCACTTCGCGGCGCAAAAGCACGAGCCACAGGACCGTACCCTAAAAATACGATTACCGGGGCCAAAGGAAATGACGACTGTCGATTGATGTCGGAAAAAAACGGTGGAAAAACGGGCCGGTGAATTCTTTCCAAGAAAAACCGTGAAGCGGCCCGCTTTCAAACTTTGCAGACTCGTTTGCGGACGGTTCGAAAACATGCGAGAATTTTTTCAAGCAAAAATATTTGCTCGAGCTGAAACTATGACGGTTTCGCCTGCATCGCGCCCAGGAAAGCGGCGAAAGAAAAATGCACCGAAGGCTAGCGGAGCGGATCATGTTATTTCGTTCTATAACGATCTCTTTGCATCTTCAATATTCTCAGTAGTATTTTTGCAGAAAAGTTAAACGAAGCACATGCGTGACAAAACACTCTCTACATCGAATACAAGATTGCAGATTGGTGCTAAAGCCAAACAAGAGTAGAACGATCCTCGTAAAAGTCCGAATCATTCGAAGAAGACGTTTTACTGGTCGTAAAGATCTCATCGGGACGTTTCAGACAATGCCACTACCAAAGACGATGGTCGGACGATTAAAGCAGCTTTTTGGACGACAATGGAGAATCGGGAGGAGCAAGGGATAGTCTGGGATGGCCAAGGAGTTGGGCTACGATGGGACAGGGCAACACAGTGCTGAGTTGGACCGATCGCTGACGGTCGGACGGAAGCGGGAGAAATAAGCGAGACAGGTAACGGGGATCGGACGGCGATCGGCCGTGGCAATTTGCGACAACTAATCTAAATTCAAATTGCCTCGAACAAAACTAATCTAGTGGTCGCACGGAACGGAACGAGAACAGAAGTGGGGACGGAACAGAACGGAACGCCCCCTCCTTTGGCCTCTTTGTTTCGCTCGCGTGCGTCGGGGCTCTTCTGCTCTCTTCGGGGGGCCCCCAGGATTCTGTTCCTCTCCGTTGCTTTTGACCGTGTCGTCCCCATCAGCAACGCCGGCCCGTCACGCCCATACGTTGATTGAGCGCCCGGTAACAATCTGCATCCGCAACCTTCGGCCTCGGACCGCGTTTATACGCGTATTTCGCGAGCCAGCGTTTTTCCAGCGAGAACACGCGGTCCGCTATATCTCTTCGAACCCTCCGACGAAATTGCAGTCGGCTTGGCGTGGCGTGGAGTCGGCGCGGCGTCAAGCCTAGCCAACGCGGCGTGGCACACGGCACGGCGGTCACGCAAAGCGTCCGGTTTGATGGACGAATTGCAAGGTTTTTGAAACCGAATTCCGTGGGCTCGAACGATTCAAAGGGATTTCCATGGACGCAGTAAGCCGTGGATAGGATTTCACGGTGAAACGCGAACGCGCGACGCCCACCATCGCGCTTCCGATCATCTGCCCTCCGACGACAAGATACCGTATCCAGAATAATCGTTAATTCGATGATCTCGCGTCTGGTGACAATGCAGAATATTATGACGTTAATTTTTGAGGTGTCGTTTTGAATCACAGCTGATTTCGTAGATTAAACATTGAATATCTTTTTCATACGATAGAGCAGACCTTCCTGATTCGATAAAGATAAAAATTCGTAAGCGCAGCCTGTTTCGAAGTATTTTGTAAACAAATGTGAAGTCGATAGAATACTGACTTAAACTGCGCCGAAGTTCGCGCACACCTCGTCTCATTACAGAGAGTAAAGAGGAGAATACAATGGCTTGGTTAACGCAGAAAGTACAAGAGAGTTCGAAGGTTTCGTTCGTTGTTCGAACAAGGAAATAATTGCAGCTCAACTTTATCGAGAGAATCCCTCCAGCGGATATGTCTTGGTTAAATCTTAACGCGCACGAACACGCAACCCTCCCTACTCGAAGGAACACATTATAAACGCGCCCGTTCCCGGAATATTTCCCATATTTCAGAAATTCCGTTCCGAAGGGTTCGCGTTTGTTGCATGACTCGGCGGCGGCTGGCATAAGTAACGTCCCCCACATTTTTATACACTCCGACTCATGCATCATTTACGGTTTTTCACTCGGATGAAACTTTAACGCGCTTTACAAAGCACGGCGGGACGTTAAGCTGCCGGGGACCGCTCAGAAATTCATGGTACCAGTTTTGTATACATGAAGTAATCATTGAGCCCCGAAGCAGTCGGTAAAGATCTCCTTCAAATTTCCGATCCCTCCTGCAGGGTGTTCCTTCAATAACATTACACTGTACGTCCCACTTGGAACGGCATTTTTTATGATAAAAATAATTTACGTGAAAAATATCATCCCTTGATCGAATACAACGGTTTCAGAGGCAATTGCGACGAACCTTTACTGAAAAACGCGAAATACATTTTCATGACTTCGAGCGACCTTGAACGCCCGCAGTCATTGAAATTGCGTCCCCTATTTAATTTACCGTGCAAAGTGTCCGCAAATATAAGAACTTAACACTTTACCTACCGGAAGCTTATTAATGGGATTTTCAATAATTGTGCTGTGCCAAAAGAAAGCATAGAAATTTCCTTTTACATTGCAATCTTAAATAAAACTATTAGATGAAGTTATTGTGGGTGACTTTTTGGTTCACAATGAAAATTGCTGTCGCTATTGAAGGTTCCATTAAAAAATGTTTAGCCATTTACCATAGATTTTTCAAAATTATACTACAATCACCGGTCGGTAATGTGTTAACCTGTAGGAGCCGCAATCGGAGAGGTCGGGACAATTTCGAAGCGAAACAAGCGTTCTTTTTGAGATGTCCGTGGACAAGGTATTGGCTCTTTAATCGGAAACTAGAAACTAGAGGCGATCATGTTTTAGGTCGGTCCGGAGGACGGAAAAAACTTGTGACCCCTGAGAAAGCAATATTGGTTCGGCAGTGGGAGCTACCAAGCCACAATTCATTACGAAAATCGATTCGACCGTGGCGGTGGTTGATTGGAAGTGGTCATCGAACGCTTCCTCATCTTACCCGAGTTTTTTTCTATTTTTGTTTCAGGATTCTGTCGCGGGGTGTGCAGCCGCCGTTCCTTTCGTAGTTCGGTGCGGAATTCGAGTGGTTAGAATCGTCAAACCCTCGTCGGAAAAATATGTAGCTGGCGATCCGACTGCCAGTGCCAATCGATACGACTTCTTTATCAATGGGAATCGCCGTTTACATTCTTTGCGAGACAACAGCGTTGGCCATTAATTCTTCGCGTAATCCGGCGCGACGGTTTATCAAAACCCGGAGCCATTGGGAAAATATTCCACGCCATTGAATCGGTCAAAAAATAATTCCGCCGGTCGGGTCATTCAAAATTTACTCGGTGAAACTGTATGTTTCGCTCATATTACGACTGGTACGATAAATTTTAAGATACCTCGTCCGCCTTGCGATACGCACCCGACGCCGTAAAGGGCCATCCTTTTTTATTCCCAAGCAAAGACAGGGATTCGTACGTGTGGTATTCAACGATTTGACTTTTTACGAGGCCCAGGAGTTTATGGCATTCGGCAATTCCTCCACAGACGTATACACGTTACTTTTCCCTGTTCTATTATCGAGGAGCAATCCGAACGATCATGTCGATTGAGACTATCCCGTAAAACGCTCCACTACCTCTATCATATCCAACAAAATTATTATCGCAATTTCAAAAAAATTCAGTCGTATACAATCGAGCGAGTTGTTCAAAAAAATTCCAAAAGATTGAAAACTAAAAAACTATGATTAAAAAATCGTTTCCAACCCTGCACGCATTTCCCATTTTCCAGCAGTCAAACACAACAGCGAGGAACAATCGAACGGGTAAAAAAGGAGAGCATATTCGAGGAGTTGATAAGAGTAGTAGGTTCATTGAAAACATTTTCAAAAATCGTCACAGAACCGGAGCGTTAAACCGTCGGAGTCCCTTCGATTAAAAAATCGTTTCCCACTTTCGAAACCTGCGCGCGCTGTTTTCGCCCAATCAAGAGCAGCGCCTGGAACAATCGAACCTAGTAAAAAGAGGACGTCGTGGTTCGCCTTCGGGACAAAGAATCGTGGGAAAACGAAAAGGTAAAAGCCGAAGAAAAATACGTTCGAGTCTCAAAAATTCTCGCGCAACGTGGAGCAGGCGATTAGGGGAGGTGATGGACCAGGAGCGAGAGAGAGAGAGAGATAGCGGCGAGAACAAAGGGTGTCCGCGTGGTCTGGGGTGCGCATCCACACCAGCCAACAATCTACGCTCTGCTCTGCTCTGCTCTGCTCCGCTCTGCGCCGACGTATTGTCCAGGCCGGTATTTGTGATATTAAACTGTTTAATCACCGAACTATAGAAAAAGCACAACGACAACGTCGTGGCACTCTCTCCCGTTCCGTGTTGGTGTGCGAGTGCCGCCCCCGCATAGCTCGTAAATCTCACCCCCGCACACGAAATCGCGGCGCACATCCCCACGGTTATACGCCGATACAACGGACTCTGTGCTCGTTGTGGCCAATGCTAGCTGGAACCATACGCTCTCCGTGCCGGTAGAGGGAGGCAAACTTGAAACGAGTCTATGGTGGAGGAGCCAAGGGGAGGACAGGGGGCGCGCGACACGGCACTCCATAGAATTGGCGGCGAGCAGAACGCTGCCGTGGGCGAAACACGCGCGCGCGGCGGACGACAACAATGACGATCGTTCTCGCCGCGTTAAAAGTGCCCCTGTCCCCCGACGATTGTCCGGCGACGGTGACATCGATTCTTTTTTACCCCGATGGCCAATTATCGGGCCGGCAGTCGATTTCTGCCGATGTCCCCCTACGTCTGAAGTGTGTCTGTTGCGGTTGCTCGCGGTTGGGATTGATGGTTAGGAATGTTTAAACGTTCAACAATCATTTTGTGAATCTTGCAGCTTGACTTCTCGTTCGATCGAGGACGGGATTTTGAACGTAGCGGACGAGAATCTTGCGACTGGCAGCTTCTGTTCATCTTTCGCGGTCTGAAAACGTCGATAGCGTGACATCGCATCGGCTCGCCCCTGCGCCGAGTCCTCCTCGAATCTCGTTTCACGGATGATATATCGTCCCCCCTCGAATGTCATCAAGCTTTCTCGTTAGCGATCTACGCGCGTCATATAATTATAGCGCCCTCTGTGTACGTCTGGGCCGTCACAATTAATTCCTGACGAAACGGGAGGGTGACGACCGGCGCGAACGTGTTGAAAATCGCGGGGAGAACTGAGGGGAACGACGAGAGAAAAAGAAAGAAAGAGAAATAGAAGAGGGCGAGAGACTGGCGGGGAAGACAGTCGGAGGAGTAGGGGAGGACGGAGCGTCGTTTTTCATTCCGTCCATTGTCGGGACATACAATTCAGGAGCCTATTATGGTTGTTATTCTTTCGGTGGCCGACAGGTTTGCCCGCGGTGTATATGCGCCGCGACGGACAGTTGCACCGACATTTGTGTACCGATACGTTATTGCGTTTCGTTGCAACGCAACAAGCGACGCAATATACTGCTCGACTGCGTTACCGAGCCTCCGATGGTCTCTGGCCATCCTGTCACCCGAAATCTAACCGGTGCAACGCGGTGCAGCGCGATGCAGAGCGCGTACTATTTACGTTTCGCGGTGCAGCCATCGAAACGACCCCACCCCGAAATTCTCGTCTCCCTTTTCTTCCGGGCTCGACAACCTCGGTGGCCAATAAACGCTCGTCGACGGACCTCGAAACGGACCGCGTAACTCATTTTCCTCCTGTCCTTTGTGGCCGCTCTCGTAAATCCGATCGTATGCTGTCGTTTCCCCGGCTGCGATCGCTTTCCGCTAACTATCTTTCCGGCTGATTTAAAAACCGTGCTACCCGGACCGTTCCTTATCTTTCGCAAACGATCGCGTTCTCGATATTGTCAATTTTCATTCCACTCGTCTGTCTCTTTCGAAATGAATTCGTTCGTTTATAGTAAACCGCAGTACCATTTGCAGAATGAATGAATAATCGCGTTGGCACACTTTAACTCTGCGGTTTCGTCCTCGTTAACGAATCACCACTCTGGCGATCTTTAAAATCAAAATATTCAGCTCGAACTGCTACGATTTGTATGAAAATTTATATATTCTGTTAATTATTGGGCGAAATTTATTTCAACCCTCTGACTCTATTTATTATTAGTCACTTTTTCGTAGTGTACTTACGGTCTCAAAAAGAGTGCGAGTAACTGATGGTTAAATTATTTTTGAGGTCTCTACGAGAAGAATGCATAACCCACGTTTTAGAAACATGAGATTCTGTGGACGTAAAAGTTCTGCGATTTCCTGGGGACGCGTGGCTATTAATATCGATCCGACAAGGGACAATACACGATGCGCAATAATGTAGAACGAACGTAGATTGGATCACGCACGAAATTCGGCTCGTTTAATGTCCGTCGAGCTGGTGTTTCACGCTCGCGCACCTTGTAAACGCATAGGCGCGACGGGACGCGCGAATAACAATAGCGAATTCGGAATGATTCGCATCGAAAGGTGGCGAATCGGAACCCGGAGCGACCCGGAGGAACTGTTAGAGCACACACGTTATATGTATCTTTCATTCCACCGTAAATCTCGGCGTTTGAATACCAAACGCGAGTACGTACGTACGTGTGTATGCGTGTGTGTGCGCATACATCGGGCGGATTGCGAAGTATAAGCGAATATAAGGGAATGCTAACAGTATTTGCATTTTATGAGAGTCCCAACATGCTCGCCGACAGGCGTACGTTGTATCGCTGATCTTTCCGCGAATCGATGTGTCGAAACACCGTGCGGAGAATCAATTTTTCTGAACCTCCAGACATGTTTTTTTCCAATCCGATGGCGAGCACCGAACATAATTAAAAAGTCGTGGTTTTATTCCGTCGCGTGAGGAATGAACAATGCTTACAGATGGAGTTTCATGTTAATCCATATTCCAAGAAGGGAGAATATCACAGCGACATCTCGTTGCAGATTTCACGTGCTTCGTTGTTCGAAGCTGTAACATGTTCGGAAACCTAACCAGATTACTTTCAGAACGGAGTTACGGTAAAGTCTAGATGTAAGATAGATCGTCAGGCCCGTGCTGTTTCTTAGATCGCGTAGTAGTGACATTTTCGAACAGAACTGGTTAAATATGAAGATATTTGGCCATTGGAGAGAACACAAGCATGCAGTAAGTACCTCGCACGGTAACCGTAGAATAAATCATGGTGCAAGGGGTTGAGAGAGCCCGAATCTAGGTGGAAGAAGCGGCCAGACCGTTCCCAATTATGCGAACGATGGGAAGGCGAAGGAAAAACTCGGCCTAAAAACACGGACAAAGTCTAGGGAAGTAGTAGAGAGTGTAACAGGGGAAGCTTCAAACGTTCTGGTGCCTTCATCAAGTGGTTACGAACAGTCCCTGGTCAGCTAGGAGTTATTCTTGAACGTTTTCCTCTTCGTTTTCCGCGGAAAGCGGCCGCGTAAAGGTTTTCCGCAAATGCCACGTGCACTCGCCACGGTTTCGCCCTCCGCTTCAAACGCATGAATATTCACGGCTAATTTGTAAGAAGCTTGGCCTACAATGGCGACCAGCGAAACGCACGGTACACGTAACACCCGTACATACACGAACCGGCATGCATATGTATATGGATAGCAGAGACAGACGTAGTTTCCGCGTGTTGGGACCCAACCGGCAACGGGTTCCTCTGTCGGCTGACTAGAATTTACCTTTAATTAGTGTACAAACGAATCGACAGAAACATCGTGACCGGTGACGTGTAAGAGTTACCCACGAGGAACCGCGGTTGCGGCGAGTGTATAATTAGCGCGGAGTGAACTGTCGGTGTCCCTTTGATCTCTCGAACGTAATATTCTTTTTTTTTCCACCGCGAACTTTGACATTGCGACATCGCCGCGCCGGCGAACGCGGAAAACCGCGGGCTATCGCGCGGAACTGCCGGTCGCGTCATTTATTATAAACATAATAATTTGCGATACTGCTGGCAATGGAAACAGGTTGTACCGCTAGAGGTAAACGGAAAGAAAAATGATTTCACTTCTTGAAATAATGGATTTCGCGAGCAGAATTTATTTTAACTCGGCTACGCTCGCAACGGCACCGAAACGTGTTTTCCTCGATGGAAGAAAACGCTAATGCAAAAGTAACTGCACAACCGAGTTTCCCCTTACGCGATTTTTTCACGAGCATTAAGAGCGACATACGCTGCTTTGTAAAAGTAACAGGATTAAATTTGTTTCAATTTTGAACAGATCGTATGCTTGGACAAATATTCATTGATTTGGTAACACGCTTGCTAAGAACTGAACCCGGTGCAGGTTAGGGTTCTAATCCCGAATACCGCACAATGATTCAGAGAATCCGTCCGCGATCCGCTGTCATGTTCGTCGCTCGCGAAAAATGTTCGCGGTGCCCGACAGTGAATTTACATTCGCGGCGGTATCGTTTTCTGTTTTTAATATGCATGTAACACTCTCCGGTGCGCGGGGGTTGTGGCGGTATTATCAAGTCGCGTTGAATTCTCTAGTATTCCTCCGACGAGCACACGCGACGCGTAAACTCGCTCGAGCGGAAGTATCGGAAAGCGGACGACAGCCGTGTAAAATCGAATCGCATGCAAATCTGGTATTAACTTTCGATTCCGCCGCGTTATTACGAAATAAGATTATTTTACGATCCGCGGAATTACCGGCTGTGCCGGCACGGCGTCGGACGGCTTTTATGAATGGCTTTATGCAAGTAGAAGAAGCTGCTGTTAAGACGACAACGGAATCATGATCGAGGCAGTGGAATCAGGTCAACGACCGTAGTAAAACATTACGCGTAGACGCAGCTTCACGCACGTGCATCGTAAAACGAGGGGGAGAAGGCACAGCGACAAGTGCAGTACAGTTTACGTCGATTTGCAAAAGATGCCGAGCAACATGATGGCGGTCAATTCGCTGGAAATCCCGGAAATTGCGACAATTCGTCGAGAGTTCTCCGGCGAGACCTCGAATTGCGAATAAACAAATATCGCGGGGCAAGGTAATTAATAATGAGCTCCCATTCAAGGGTTCCGGAAAAGAATCGAGACCACGCTTCTTTGGCGATTGCTTAATTAAACAAAACCTTCCGCGATGCGGCAAGAAGAAGCCGGAACGGTAGATCCTATGAATAAATAAGCCCTTTCTTGATTCGCCGGCGTCGAGCACGATACGAAAGAAAAAACATTGCTCTTCTGTATTAAGTTAGTTAGCAGCCCTCGCTCCGGTTCTTCTTCTTCTTCTTCGTCCTCGTTCTTCTTATACCTCACCTTCTTCCTTCCTTCTCCGGCTTAATTTTCGTAATTTTTCTTTTTTCGTGAGTTAGCTGCCGACTACACGCGAGGGAGTACCGTTCGTTGAATAGTGTTGCTACACGGGACGCGAGAAGTTTCAGGAGAAACGTCCACCGTGATGTAACGGGGCTTTGGAAATTGATTCTTTCAGGCGAAATGGCGACCCAAAAATGCCTGGGAGCCGAAAATTTGAACCGCCCAGCCTGAATATAGAGTCTACGTCTCGAACTTTATTCGACCAGAATAGCCGAGGTCGTTACTTCAGAATTTTTCACAAAGAATTAAGGCGACAAAATACAAGGAAATTCTTCACTATCGATTTTCATGGAAAATATAAATTGCGTCAATTCATTGAAGGTCACAGAATTGATACGGACATTTCTTTCTGTTTTGAACAATCGTAAGCAATCGAATGTTCCAATTCCCTGCGCCGCTGTTTTTTCGCGAGCTCGACGGCGGTGACGAAGAAAGCGTTTCGAAAGGGGAATGCTTTATTCCGGGAGTGTAGCGCTCGTAAACCGCAAGATGCGCGCATTGATACGCGTCCGTGAAAAAAGAAACTGGTGGAATTAAGCCGGAACCCAAGCGAGGCGTCGCAACGGCCATTCGCGTTGTGCAGACGGATCGCGACTTCCGCCTCGATGCTCTTAAAAATCTCACCGAAAGTCGCGTTACGCCGGTCGTCGGTCGCCAGAACAGAATTTAATAAAAAGCAGCGAGCGAGCGCGATCTTTACGTGCTCGTAACGAGAGCACGCTCGTAAAACGGAACAAAATGGCGGGTTTTCCGCGAGGCACGGCTCCCCGGGTCCACGACGATCCGAAACAATAATTAGAACGTTAGGGTCCGTTTTTACTGCGGCTAGACAGGTCTAGATCGCCGCTGAAAGCGTCTCGAAGCGTATCGATCGCGATGAGGTACGGCCGACGTTACTACCACCATCGTAAAAACTAGTTAATAGCGATTTCCGGTGGGACAGCCTTTGCAGAAACAATTTTATGTCGTTCCTCGATGCTCGTACCGTGAGACTCTCTTGTACCGTTCCCCCGTCTGGCTCTTCTCCGACGTTTCCTTGATTTTAGGGTCCTGTTGATTATCCTGATTCATCGCCGACAGATCATCCGTGTAGTTTCGATGTCCCGAAGGAAATTTGAAGCATCGCTTTCGTTAAAATGTTACCGTGAACTCGAACACAGGTGAAATACTGCTCGCGTTGAACGTAGAGGTGATATCGATATTCGCGGTACAATCGGGTTGGGATTTTACGCGATAAAGTACGCCGGAAAATATAGAGTGAAATTTTACGTGCGTGGCAATTTACAGGAAGGGGATACGGTGAGTTGTGGTCAGACACGGCAGCCAATACCTGTGCAGTGGCACGCGGGACCGCGTATGAATTTTCAAACTGGGTTTTCTCCAAAACGAATCTTGCGGGCGGAAAGTTTATTGTTTATGTACAGCTAATTTTTCACCGTGCGGATCGTTTACTCCTGCTCTGCGACATTCTGTATGGCATTGCGCTTTAATAATTGCGGGAAACGTTCACAGAATTATTAAACGTTTTCATCTTTTTCAAACTATTTGGGGGATTTTAAACGCGGTTAATGTAGCGACACGTCTCTAATAATAATCGTGAAAAAGCTTCGCATCGTATTAGCACGTTCCATTATTTTTGCAGCGGCGGAGTCGTCCAACCGGAAGTGACACGCACCGAATCCTAGGAACATTAGCATTCTCTATCGGTGTGCCACTCGCGAATGCATAGAGTTTATGTTTCGCGCGACGCTCGCTGTTCCGCCGCGACCTATCATCAGTGTTTCGAATGATTTCCTTGGGGGCGGTGCGAGCTTCGGAAGAATAAATCGTACATTTAAATTGTCCTGTTAATCGGGTAGCTTTTTCTTAAGTGGCTGGCACGCGTGTCATCAAAATATAACATGCTCGTTTATAGAAAAGTCGATTTAATTAATTGTCACAGAAACGCCTTTGTAATTTCAAGCTCGCTGTAGTTTTTAATCACTGGACGATTGAAACAATGTTTAAATGTATTACAAATATTCATTCCGGTTCCCTGTCCTGCAAAATTTCATTTGTTTGAACAGCATTGCCGGTGGATGTTTGTATTCGCAATCGGGAAATTTTCCGAGTAATGGAACTTTTAGAATAAATTCGTCGAATCTTGTGTACCAGGTAGTGTTAATATTCTTTAGAAAAATTCTGTGAGAGACAAGATCGATCGATCGACGGAAATCACGGGTAAACGGTTGCCTAAAGCGGACGAGGAAGCATAACGATGTAAATAAAAGTGGAGCCCGTCGGTGTAGCGAAATTACGAACTATTTGCCCGCGCATAAACCCCGGTCCCGATCCGTCCCCGTCGAAGAATTACTAATGCAATTTTCCGATTACGTAAGTTCGAAATTTAAAATTCCACCGTCGTGACCTGTTATTTTTCCTGTTCATCGTTAATGCAAGGCAGCGTCAAAGCTTGTTCGAAATTCAAACAATGGTAACAAGTCCGAGCGAAAAATGTTAATGGGGGTCCGGGGCTCGAACTTCCAATTTCCTGGCTGTGGCGTCCGGGGGACGGGGGTCGGGGGTGAAAAAAAAACCGAGCAACTTTCGATTCGAATCCAACCGAAGTTTCATAATGACGGTGTGCAGCTGCGCTGGCCTGTCCTCGAGCGTTGTGCACCTCGTTGCTCGTGTCCGAATTATCTCGTTATCGACTTCTAACCTCGTTCCCCCCCCGGAAAAATACTCCCTCGTCTATCCCGTCGTCGAATCACCGTCAACTGCGAGATCGACCGTGTCGAGGGAACGGGGTGAAATAAAAACCAGGCAGGCTTTCGACACGCAACTCGTACCGCCGCTCACACGCGAAAACAAAACGATGAAGGATGCATCTGCAATTCACGCCCGAAAGATTATACTTTTTTACAGAGTAAACAGACGCTCAACAGGTGTCCGCGCGTCCCTCTGCCTGCTATTTCGATCACGCAAACAGACAATTTACTTTCGTTAATCATACTTTTTATTTTCGAGCGACCAACGCCGACAGAAACGTCGAAATATCGATTCCCGGCCGTCTCTGTGTGCTCTCGAAAAGACGCGGAACCGGAAGCCGACAGGTCGCATCGACACGTATTTACAATTTAAATCATCCGCCGACCCGCCGTTTTCATAGAATCGAAAATACTGCGGAAAATGGTGTTTTCGTTAACCAATTTTTGACCGTCCCTTTCCGCACTGAAAGCATTTCCTACCTGCATTTATTTCATTCCATTTTGTAGTCTGCAGTTCATAGTTAAGGGTCACTTAATCAATTTTTCAATCGCAGTAGCAATTTTCATCGAGCACCAACGAATCACCCATAATATAATCATTTCTCTCGTTGAAACTGTTGATTCAATTTGTTGCAACTTTGTAAAAAAAAATCGTACATCACTGTACCTAGGCTCATTTTAAAGATAAATGTATCTACTTTCAAACGGTTTAGTTCATTCTCCCCAAAAAGATGATTACATTACGTAGCGTGCTCGGAAATGAAGGTACTTTTTAATTTCAAAATTTTTATGAATTCAAACGTTTGTGAGTTCATTGAAACATTTTTCTCGTGACTAAAATTACAGTGAATTTGAAGATTGAAGTCTCCCCTTTACATCGAGCTATTAAAACTTGGCCTACGATCTTTTTTCACCGTTTTATCGTCCTTTATGTGCTACTCGTCTGTCGTAATACTCGTTGCTAATTCTAACGCCGGTACTCTTTTCATTTAAAGTGAGATAACTCCGCGAAAAAAAATCGTACATCAAGTTTTAAAAGCTCGTTGTAAAGGGGAGACTTTAGTCTTCAAAACTGCGTTAGTTTCAGTAGTAAAAAAAATTTTTCAACGCGAGCACGGACGCTTTAATTTGCAGAAGTTTCAAAATCGGTAAGTACGTTCACTTTCGAACTGACCAAGTCTTCTAAAAAAATTTCTGGAAAAAATGAAGGCTAGGTTGCGAAAGTAGACATTTCATGTTTTAAAATGAGCCAAGGTACATTAGTGTCCGATTCTTTTAAACAAAGTTACAACAATTCGAAGATCGGCATCTTTTCGTCAAGTGACATCATATGAAATTAAAGAATTATTCTTAATTACTGACGCTCAAGAGGTTGATTAGAAAAAAGCAATCGGGGCCACGGTGAGATCAACGAAGCCTGGATGGTCGTGTAGCGCGCTGCAATCGGAGGGCGCACAATAATCTTGTTGGACATTAACATTCATAGCGAAATCACGGAGCGCCCTATTTAAAATCGAGGGATAGCGGAGTTGGATCCTGTCGACTGGTGATCCTTGAACAGGCATGAGCGGATATCGAGTTGGTTTGGCGTTTGTTTACGAGAGGAAGTGATAGATTCGTTATTATTCGTGAATCTGATATTCTATATACGTTAGGTGACCGTGTAATAGAGAAAAGGGGAATGGCTACTCAGTATGCATTGCGGTCTTCTGGTTGGTGGTAATATCGAGCTCCCAAAATATGATATGCCCGGTGCATGCACATATCCGACTACAAGCACGCTCGCTTGCCCAGCTCTCTCTGTGTGCCTCTTCACAAACACACGCACGCACACAACCGCAGTCATACAAACACGCGGACAGACTCGTTTCTCTCTACGGGGATGCACGGTATTCGAGTACCAAATGCAATATACCTGGCCGATGCTTTCGATTTTGCGCGTTGTCCCGTGCAAACTTACGTGTTCACCCAATCACCTGTCCTATGAAGAAAACCATCCATGATTAAATCCGTGTTCCGACGGTTGCTTTGCAAATCGACCAGTAGAAAACGCCGATATTGGTCGGACAGGCAACTGTACGCCGATTAATTTCTTGCTCAATAATAGCAAGACCGTGCTACCGCCCAGCATCGATGCGGAACACTCGTTCTAGCTTAATTGATAGGAACAGACGCGTACAGACGTTCGCAATAGCAATCACCTCTTATCGATCAGCGGAGATTTCAGCGGCTGATTTTATTCATTCTCTACGTTCCACAAAAATTCGGTAGAAAAACTATTTGTAGATCACTGATTGTTAAACATATTTTCAGGAACTGCGCGCTTCGGTCAGAATAAATCATGCCTGGTCGAGTAGCGAAAGGAGGAGAATCGCTCGCACAGAGCTCGTGGCGGCACGATTCGGCATTATCATGGAAGAATGGGGTATCGATGAAATTTAAAAGTCGATACCCGTCGCGACGGCACCCGCGGTCGTTCGCGTCGTAATCGATCGGAGAGCCGTGTGCATTTTTAAATCGGTTCCGGTCAAGCCCGCGATGCGGAACATTAAACTAGAAACACATTGCGGGAAATGCGTCATGGCGGCTTCGAACAGAGCCGAACGGCCCCCCCCCCCCCCCCCCGTATAGATCATTGACGGAACGAAGCCTCGTAATTCGCGAGCCGGGCATTTCATGAATCCCCGATGCCTCAGTAATGCGTTGCGAATCTAAGGATTTTCCGTGCGTTGCGCGCATTTTAGCGCGATAGAAATTTCAGCCGGATATCCGACCGTTGTCCCGCCGAATATGCTGCCGGAATATCTCCGTTGGCCGGAGCGAAACCCTTCGCGTTGATTCCGAAACGTTCCGAAAATTATAGCGCACAGAAGAGAGAGAGAGAGAGAGAGAGAGAGAGAGAGAGAGAGAGAGAGAGGCGGGTCATTCGCGCCATCGACTAACGAAGCCGGCCAACTATACCCCGCGCAAACATGTACGAATCGAAACGCGTAAACTATTTCTGCCGGACCGAGTCTTCGACCACGCGCCGTCCTGAATACCGCAATCGAGCGATTAGACTGCGGATCTTCCACACGCGCGAACTATTCGGCACGGTGCTGTCGAGTTCTTATTCTGCTTATACAAACATCCCCTCGAACAACGCGGCTAATTCACTCCGCGAATAACTCAATATAGCGAGGTACAGCGCGAAACACAAATCGCTAACAGTTACAGAATTTTCTGCACGAGTATAACTTCATTATACAGCCGAACGGCAGCCTGAAAATCTTGCATCGTATAAATCGCAGAGATCAAGGCGCTCGGTTGTTAACGTCAAAGGTAGTTCATTTATCCTCGAACAGGAATTTAATACCACTAAACGTTCAGCCACGCTCGGCTCCATAATTCTTTTCCAATGGTCTTCGAAGAATTCCCGGACTTTCGAATGTATGCCTTCGAATATCGTACATCTAAAACATTTCCAGAACGATCCACCTAAATGCTCCTCTGTTGGAATAACAAAACCTCCTTCGGATAACGTGGCAACCCTCTGGAATCACCCCTTAAGACACAGGGGCGAAAAAACAAGACCCTAATCCATCCGGGAAGGTACATTCTCGGAAGCATCTCTCTGGAAGAAGATTCGAACGACGAACAGGGTGCAAAGATGCTCGCATGCACAAGCACAAGCATTTGATCGTTATCGGGCATATTTTGCGGCACTTACACATCGACGACAATCAGCGCGGGCAAATTCGAAGGGGGTAGGATCCACGGCCGATACCGCAGCCCGCCCCTTAGACAGGGTGGGGGTGCACCCGATGAGACAGGCAGATTACCTAATCACGGGTAACCCGTAAAGCAATCAAATTCTCCGCGGTATTGTGGTCGATGTGTTAGTCGCGCATTCGTGTAAGGCGAGGGTAGGGGTGCACGAGGGCGCAGGGCACCGCAGGGTACCGCAGACTATGGAGAAAGAGAGACGGAAGAGCTTCGTAGGCTGTTAAATTCGATTTAAACCATTAATGCGGTATTGTCCGCGTAATGACCGTGACTCCCTTCTACTGCCACCCCCGACCAACCCTTCTTCCTTTCGTCTCCTCCTCGTCTCGCAGCTGCTGACTGTTTCTTTTCGCGAAATTACCAACGGTTACCCTGTGCAAGCTCCGCGAGGGAAGACAGGGTAACCCTGGAACTCGGAATTCAGCCCCGGGGTGGAAAATGTCGGAGAGTAAAATGACGGGAAATAATCACAGATTAAGAAATGTCATCTTGTATGAATTTTTCAAACGATAAGAATGATGTCTCTTTCTGAGCCGGCCGATTCGAGGATCCTCCCCAGACCTTCAGATTTAACGCGGCATCCGAAATCTGCTGAATACCACCGTCGACCCTAAGAAGCCTCGGAAAGAGGGTTGATACCTGGAGCTAGAACTTATGCTACCCAGCCGGGGAAATCGATATTTCTTGATTTATCACCGAGCGATAAAATTGACCGTGCCCGTGTTTGAGTTCAGCCAGGGTGAAGTGATGTACGAGAGCTCTGCGGCGTTTTTCTCGGGACTCGTTTCTCGGGGCGTCCGAGTTAATTGCTCGGCCACGTAATTATAGCGTAAATCGTGGTCTCTCTGTGTTCCGCCGATTTTTTTGATTATGTAGGAGAATCACCCGCGGATTCTCCGCGTCGGTATAATTTTATTGCGCGATGTTTCTGTCGTCGAGAGCCGAGGTTCGATCAGCGCGTTTAATTTTAATGCGCGCGATTACGCGTGAATTTACTCCGCGACCCCGAAGCGCAGTCGAACGTAATCGTTGCGTCGATCGCGACGGACAGCATGATCCCGGCCCCGTTCGCCGTGCAAACGTATTTTTCCCCTAAGTATTACGGTCGGCGAGCACACGAACGTGGAGCACAGTTGCGAGGGTAAACAGTCGCATATACGCTCCACGGCCAATAAAGCGTCGCGACGACTCCGCCGGGACCGCGGTCACTTTTAATCGCCCATTTATCATCTACGACTTGAAGCCGAGCTGTTTCCGTGGCCGCTCCACGGGAATTAGCGTTCCCGCGATATCACTGGATGCATTAATATTGCCACGGGATAATAAGACGGGACAGCTCCGAAGACGATCCTGCTGAATTTTTCCACAAAGCCAAGTACGTTCCACTAGTATTCTCTTTTCACGCATTATTCCGAAATTCTGCTAATGAATAGACTGCTTGTGACCGAACTAACAGTAATCGGACTCCATTCTTTGCGATTATTTCGTTAATACTCCATAGTACAGCTGCTTTATAATACTCCAATATAGTCTGCGCCGACGAGGTCGTCTCTATGCAATTTAATGAATTGCTACTGAATTGCTGTTTCACTTTAAGCTAATACAACCGTTTGTCAAGGAAGCGATATTTCAATGAAGCTTATTCGTGTTAACTCGTCAGAACGCCAATCTGTATAAACGTTTGCAATTTCTTAGTTGCTTTAAAGTAGACGGCTGACCTTTATACGTGTATACCGTGTGCAGATTTGCAATATAAATACCTTGACAGACGAGTTAAACGTGATTCAATGTGACCGATGGTGCCATTCGTTATTTAACTTATCATTTATGCCGACGAAATTACAACAATTTGAACGAACAAGTTAAAACAGTGTCGTCAAGGGAGTCTCGAAATCAACCCTCACTTTCAAACTCGCCGAATTCTATAAACATTTTTTTGGAGAAAACGAACTCGAGGCAGTGAAAGTAGACATTTCATGCTTCGAAATGAACCTAGGTACGTTAACCTACGATTTTTTAAAGAAAGTTACAACGATTCGAAAATGAACATGAATCTTTTTATTTCTCGAGACAGTTTATGATATTAAAAAATCCTTAATCGCTGGAGCTGAAGTGTGATTAGAAAAATGCCCAACTTGGACGTGGTACGATGATCTAAAGTGATGTTGCAACATGAAACGTTCAGATTGTGTGAAGAATTTTTAAATATTTTGCCTAGGTTCCTACATTTAGCGTGACGTGTTTATCGGCCGCGGATGCAGGTTAACGGGCTCGATGCGTGATACATAAACAATACCCGGAAGATTAATAATACCGACCGTTAACTCAATGATCCACGTTAATGACAGATAAACGTTGATAGAGCGGGAAACGCGCGCCGAATGATATCGTTTACCGAAACGCGTGGCAGGCCAGGGCAACCGGCTTTCCGAAATGTTCGCGCACCGACGAAGAAATATTTATGCCGCGGAAAACGAACGGGAGTTATTGCACGGCCGTCAGAGCAACATCTCGCCGAGGATTATCAAAATCAAATGAAACAACCGACGGAGTTTCCAATCGATCATCGCACAGAGCCTCTCGATCCAATTTATATTCCAGCCGTCATTTTTTTCGGAAAAGCGACTCTGACACCGGGAAACGATTTCCACGGTTTTTCAAATTGCGTAATTATATCCTTAACTGCTAGAACCGTCGCGTCGTCACGCTATCGGATTTATTATGACAAATATTTAATCCATATCGATGCGGATATTTAAAGATTTAAGTGGACTTTCATTATCTCTCTACTTTCCCTGAGCAAAATAACTGATTTACCGATTGAAGCATATTTATAGACTCAAATTTTCTGGCGATGTTGAATAAAAAGTGGAAAGTTGAATTTCTTCGACAGTACGTATCAAAACATTAGAGTTGGAATCAATTTTTAAGTCCGCGTCTCAATAATTTTGTCTCCTATTTCTGGGAAATCAATATATGCTTAAATCTTTCGTATACCAAAAATTTGACAGGTTCCCGCATTTGTAAAGAAATGTAAGAATAAATTTAATTGCAGTATTACATATTAAAACGGATCTGTTTCGTAACTGCACCTTTTCCAGTGGCTTGAACCGTGAAAAAATGCCGAGGAGAATCGTCGGTCAACCGATTCGTCGGTTTCGGTTGCGGTCGGATCTGTCGGGCGTCTAAAATTCGGGGATAAAGTCGCGGACGCCGCGAAACGGGAACGGTGACAGTGAGATTCGTTAATCACGAGTAGCGTAACGCCGGACGTGTTAGTTTATGATGTCGCAAATAAATTGTCGACGTTGAGTGGGGTCCGACAGCGAAGTCATTCGTGTCTGTACGTGACTGCTTTCCAGAGGATCTTCCACCCTCTTCGAGGGGGTGAAAATGGGTGGTTGGAAGAACGGCCATAAGGAAAAGGACCGGTCCGTCGTATCTTTTCGTCTGGCTCTCGCTATCCGTCGAGGTGCGCGCGGCCGTCTATTGAAAATTCATCGTTTTATCGCGGCGAAACTTTATCGACACTTCGTTTATCGTCGCCGACCGACGCTTTCACACGTAAGCCTGCGTAGAAAAAAAAACCCCGGTGAACGGCAGGTCTTAAGCGAACGACCAGATAAATCTTCGCTCTGATGGGCCCGAGATACTCTCGAGCGAACGAGTGGAACTGTGATCGGCGATTATTATGCGCCGCGGGATATTTCGCGGCGATACTTCACCCCCGTAATCATCCCCCCTTTTTTTACTATTTGTCCTAGCGGGGCTCGATCACCATCGCGCTTCCCCCACCACGCAATCTATTACACACATTTTCTTTTTATCTTCGATTTATTCAACCTTTCTCGGGCTCTTGATATTACTGATTTTATTCCGCTCCGTTCCGTAATCTCATCTGTGCTTTAATGTTGCTATTCTAATTCGAAAACCGAATTAGGTTAATGTTGCTATTCTAATTCGAAAACCGATTTTCATAATTTGATCTTATATAAAACTGATAGTATCTGGTACAGTATTTTCAGTAGTTGATTAAAATATTAAATACCAAATCCACCGTTGCCATGATCGTGAAGTATTTTCGGACATTTTCCGTGACGTTAGCTCGCTTGAATCCGATGATTTTTTCAAGAAATCAAGCCAAAATCAATATCAACTAATTCTTTAAACTGCATCGTATTGCAACGGGATCAAGACCATTATTTTCTAATTAGAAAAAAAATAGAAATAATCTTCGAACTAAACCTGGAATGTTTTTTACCATTAAACCTTATCAGTGTTCTTTCAGTCCCGCACGGTTCTATGGCGATGCCGGGGATTCTCGCTGTCTTATCAAAAAGTCACACTGATAAATAACGCGGAATATTCGAATTGTTCCTCTTTGTTTCATTTTACCGAAATCTTCGATATTCGTTTCGGGCCGAATAGAATCGCTAGATATTCCGAATAATCCTACTTCTGCTAGCGTTCGTCGACGCGCTTCGAAGTGTTCCGTCAAATTTTTGCAAAATTTTCCTTAGAAAGTAAACGTGGGAATATTAACCCCTATTCTTCATGGTTACAATAATTACAACTTCTTTGTCTTTGTCTTTTACGGAAAGGGGTGAAGTGGAACCTGAAAGTCTCCGGGGCAACGTCTGCCGGTCCAGAAAAGCAGTGCATCGCATCGAATTTAATAATTGCAGCTCGATTACACGAAGAGGATCGTTGGATGAGGATACGCAAGTGGCATGCTCCGCACCGGTAGGATCCAGGAGTAATGCGTCCCCATATTGGCTAATCTCGGGCGGCTAACACAAGCGTGGAACGGCGTCCTCGTTGTGTATGCAGCTCGGCGAGTAGCACCTAAAGAAAACGGCGGCGAAACTGCGGTTCGCGTCGCCGCGGTCGTGGCCGGGCCACCGTTTTCGTGGCCTAGCCTAAATATTAACGAAGCTTCCAGGGAAATGGCAATCAGGTGGTGTACCGGGACGGCACGTGCGGACTCGCCGCGAACAGCACACATAGCTACATGTATTTGCGTGTGTACAGGCGGACGGCACGTGGTAAGGCACGGATGCACCCTGCGTGCACGCGTGACGGTGCACCGCTCGCGTCACGCGTGCGTAATGAATCCGGGGGCACCGGATGCGTTCGAGGTCTCGCCGTGAGGGTCGACCGACACGACAAACACGTGCAAACACGTACATTACCCTGTAGAAGTATTCGGATACACCGCCGGGTCCGGTCCGAGCACTCTTTACACTCGTTAGACCGAGAATCTTCCGTCTACCCAAATGTGCGTTATCATTAAACTGTGGATTTTATTAATTCGTGGGGAAAACGAGCTGGTGCGATTCACAGTGGATCAAAGGATAAAAAAGTTTAACTTTTTTTGGGATTGCTGCTTCCTCAAATTCTGAAATGAATTTATCAGATTGCGCGGAAAGATGCACGCGATTCGTTGGTGCTAAGAAATTCGCTGTTGGAATCTGAGAGGGAACGGTTGATTCAATAAATTAGCGTTGCAATAACGACAGGGAGTAAATGATGGCATGGACGCGGAAGTGTCCGAATAACTATGAACGATAGTGTGCAGGACCTGTGTACGTTCGATCCAGTAGCCCACCCGCGGCCATTGTGATCGTTGAAAACGACACATTTCGTAATTGCGCGCGGAGCCAGTTTATGCGGGCGAGGAGGAACGCGTCGCCGAGCGTTGGACGTTGCACCGTTTCACCGATGCACCGTTGCACCACCGTGGGACTCGCGGCGGATTCTGCGATGCGCGTGATGCAGATGGACGCACGGATAGCCGAGCAGCCCTGGGAACAAGGAAAAGTGACGGCGACCGAAGCCCCGGCTTTCCATTACCCGTGGATGCACTTAATAATCACCCCGCATCGTTGATGGCATCGTGGATCTATTTCGCCGCAAAATGTCACGATGCACCACTCCCCCCGTTCTAACCCTCTACTACCCTTACACGCGTTGCGGGAACCCTCCTGCCGAGGGTTCAATTAAAACAGATCTGACCGCAGAATATCGATACGATATATTACGTGCTATCTTGATACAATCTAAACTGGGATTATTATGCTTCTCCGGTTAATTAACGCGCGCCGCGTGCGCCCTGAGTTATGCTAATGGAGGACTTCCGAAATTGCCCTGCGACGATTCCGCCAAAATATTTTCGACCACTGCAGAATGCAACTTGCCCCCAACGCACCGATCGGCCAAAATCATTCGTTTGTATTTTCTCGCAAAAAACTTCGAGCAATGCGTTTTTTAAGTTAATTTAAATTCAAATAAAAAATGAAATTAAAGAACTGTGCAATTTTACATAGATTGCAAGGAGCAGGTTTGTCGCGAGCACGTAAATTTCATAATGTAGCGAAAACAATCTGTACAATTCGAGTAGCAATCGGGTAGAAAATCGGGAACGAGTCATTTTGGCTGGTCCCGAAGTTCCAGGGTCCACTTCGACGAAGCTCGGCCAAGTTTGATAATTTAGTTTGTTTCTCTGAATGATATTTAACTCCTGTTTCGATAGCACGGTAACATCTGTGGTTAACTTTACGGCATCTTCCCCCAATTCCGACTCCCATGACGTTTGCTCCACCGATTCAGCGATTCCTATCAGAAAATGCCTCAATTTCTCACGATCGTTTCCCTTCCGGCATGCGTATCTCCCTCTCGAAGAATTTCCTCCCACTCCCTCTCGGATTTATCATTTGACATTGTTTTTGCGGCTCCCTCGTCGTTCGGACATTCACTTTGCTCGCAATCAGATACGTTTCTTCGAACGGAGAGCCACCCTTGAACGTCACTTTCCTAAACATCTCGATCAATTGCCCACTTTTCTCCCATCAAAGCGTGTTTCCACTTTGCGAGACGCCCACGCAGTTTTTTCTCGGCGTGACTAAGCTGATGCTGCAAAGGATACAAGAAATAAATCGTTCACGGCCAATCTCTGCCTCGGACCTTCGCTATCAGCACTTATTTCTACATCATGGTTACATGGAAGTACGAGGAAATCAAATTAAGTTCTGAACGGCCTGTGGCCACTTTGGCAGCACTTTATGGACTTTGTCCTTTTTATGCGTTCGCAAAATGTGTGATTCGAAATAGTAAAGACATTAGATAAATTCAAAAATACCATATAACTTGCAGCCTAACGTGCTGCAGAGGAAAATAAAAACGCCCAGATACCAAAGACAAATTGTCCCCTAATTTTCGCTGTCTGCAAGTCTGCGTCGAGGAAGACATTCGACCGAGGGTATTCGCGTCTCCGGTCCAGTCTGCTTGAAAATAGCCAGTGACTTTTAAGCTCGCATCGAAAGAGAGAGAGAGAGAGATATAGAGAGAGAGAGAACGGGAGGAATGAGGAAGGGAGAGAGAGATATAGGATTCTCTCCTCGTTCTGTCACGTCCTATTAACCCGAAGCGGCGAGAGCAATCCCGGCGAGCGGAATGCGTCACAGATCACCAGCGGGTCCCGGCGTATCAAGCCGCCGTCCAACACTAACGTTTCACAGAGCGTCCCCGGAACCATTTTGTCCAATAACTGGAGGTGCATTAATGCAGCCTAGCGAGAAGATAACGGGCCCGGTGCATTGGCACGACGCTATCGATCGGATCGGGCCAATGCGAGAAGTTAATAGCCAACACACCGGTGAGAGAGACCGTGGAGAGAGCCTACTATACCAACTATACGCGCACCCAGCAGTGCTGTATTTTAAAGGGAGAGTCGTGAGAGAGGGAGGTAGGTCGAGCTGGTGGATGTGTGGGCGAAACGGGGTGTGTACGAGTGACCGGAGGGCATCTCGGCCCTTCGAAACCGGTGGCGGTAACAGCGATGCCGGCGGTGCTCGAGAATGTTAATCGTGCGTCCGAGAACACCGTGGACAACCGTTATACCGTTGCCACCGTTATACCGTATCCTCCGCGCCGTGCTTTCACGATGTACGATCCGCAATAGTGTAGAATACAGCCGTGTCGCGATCCCTATCTCGACCCGTGAGGATCCCATACCGGTCCTATCGCCGTTATCGGGACAATTATCCTGCGGAACAGCCGCGAAACAAAAGCCTCCGCAACCCGCCGCGCAGCCCGTGCCTCTCGATTCTTTGGCCCCCGGCAAAAGCTAATCGCGATGATTACCAATTAACGCGCTCGATCTATCCACGCCCACAACCCTCTGGCATCCTCCCATCGTCCTCGAGCACGCAATTCTTTGCGAGCAACGCCGAGCCGCGTGCCGTTTAATGCCGTCACAGCCAATTAATTTGCGTTAAAGTGCTCCGCTCCGTTCTCGAGGACGCTCCGCTGCGAGGAGACACTGCATTCAAGATGCACCGCACTCGAATCAAGTTTTCGCTGATACTGAAAGCGGCCGCATTCCGCCGCGGTGCTTTCAAATTAAATGCTCGAATTCGAACTCGTATCCACCGAACGCCAGAGGCCGACGCTTGCCACTTCCCTCTGAGCTCCGTCGAATTATTTATTTCGCCGACGGAAGCCCGGAACTTTGTGCGGTTTCGCATTTTTCGAGGTAGACCGCCGGTCTCTTTCTCCCTCTATAGAGTCGGTGGGATATTTTATTTTTGTATTTTTTTTTTTTTTAATTTGTATGCTGCCGTGTTCCTTCGATAGTATAGAGCGAGCTCAGTTTAACGCTAATTGTCCGTCGATGCTCCGAATTCATTTGCACGTTTAGCAGCTGATTACTACGTTGCGGATTCTATGTCAATTAAAAGAGATCCCACACGGTACAGCAGAAAATGTATCATTTACATCGCCCGTTTTGAGAACGGCAATTATAAACATTACAAAGACCCGAGGAGAACGTATCTCCTTTCAATGGAAAGCGAACGTGACGTACTTGAACGTCGAAAATGTTCAAGGAGATTATACAGTAAAAATTGGCGAGGCATTAATGGGGAAAAAATGGCCACGCACGGCGCAGATCAATTTAACCGAGTCGCTGTTGTTTAAAGCTACCGGACGGTGTGTCCGGCGCGGCGTAGCAGAAAGTGAAACCCGACGATAATAAATAATCCGGTTTGTTTACAAAGAACGGAAGAAACTTCACACGCTGTGAATGCGTATTTGCTCTTACGGAGCGATGCTCGCATTGGCGCGAACGCGGATTTTTTTATTTCGCTGGACACCCGGGTCCGCAAATGTCCAACGAACGGAAGACCGTTCCGCATTTCCAGCGAATACTTTTGCCTCTCCCTTTTTCCCCACGTCGCCAGCACGAAAATTAATGTTTGTTCTGGCGGCCGATTCGAATTGGCAGGGGCGGCCGCAACACCCATGACTGCCGATGACCCGGCCCCCGAGATTTTCAATTTCAAATGTTCGCGGAATCGAGGACGATCCAGATTTAATCGGAAACAGTTGCTGCCCACAATTTATAACTAAATTCTTTTTTTTTTTGTACATAGGCTTTCCCGAGTCCTGTTAATCGTGATTAAATTAATTTTTCGCTCGACAGTTCGATAGAGAGAAGCGGGGAACAATAATGTGCGTTTCTTTGTGAGTCTGTAATTTTTTCGTGGATCGTTGTCGCGTTTTCAAGGGTTCACGGCATCGATCGGTGGCTCGTAGCTTTAATTAACGTCGACCAGAATGATTCACGGGTGCAGAGTTCTTCTTACACGACTCGCTGTTACATTTACCTGGAACGATGGGCATTGGTACACGATAAACCAGGTTCGAATGTCCAGCAAATTGTAACGAACGCGGTCTAAATGCGTATCAAGGCCATAAACGACGTTGCATTATCCGGAAAATTTTCGGTGAAAGCAGAGTGTCACGTGAAATAGGAGGCTACCAGATACATGCGATAGCCGGACTAACGTACAATGAGCAATTCACGTGGAATCCGAATCCGGACGCATTGTGCATTATCCGCAGGGGGACAAAACACTAGTACACACTTACACGCTTGTGGGGCTGGCTATCCCACCGATCGACAATTCAAGAATGCGAATTGATAATCGAGTGAAAAGCAGAACACCAGCCGATGGCCGCGTTAACATCTAATTTTATAGTTACCGTGCGCTGATTCGTCGCAAAGGTTGGTTAATACTGTCGAATCCTCTTAATGGAAGATCCATTCGATATGAAATTCAACAGTCGCACAAAAGAAGTGCACCCTCAAGAATCCTTTCCAGTCCCCTTTTGCATTCTTGAACATTCGTGACCCTCGAGAATATTGAAAAGCCCTTTACATTCTAGAAACCTTTCGGAATTTATTGTATTCCGAATGCTCTCTTAACCAATATCTGTGTCGACCACACTAGCAAATATTTACATTGCATTAAGCTAGTTATCTTATCGAATGAAAATTTGCTTTGAACGAAATTGCTGAGAAAAATGCAAGGTCGGCGATCCCAAATAACCGTACGACTAATTAACCGCTAAAGTATTCAAATACCATCAACTATTATATTCGTCTAACTTTTGATGTATCTAGAACAACTTTCGTTTAAAGTAGCTCATATAAAATTTTTGGTTTTTCGTCGGCAAGAAGTTTTTCATTCTCGCCCTCATTTCATTTCAACATCGTACCTCGAATAAATATACATAACATTGTTTACTCTCCTCTTCTTGTTTTTCATGAAATTTTTTGTTTCCCTGTGGATCCAACAATAGCAGTTTCCATCCATCCTTCTTTTCGCTTCTGGCTAACAATGACATAAAAAATTAATTAATAAAGCCACAATGGACATTGTACACTGCGAAATGAATCAGTAGTCGCGGTAGAGAACTATGAAACTCAAATACTCTTTTACTTTCAAATAATTTCGACGTCAAGTATAAAACACTGCCTTTTCCATTCCCATCGGAAGAAAACAAAGTTTCTTTAATGCATATTCTTTTCGTTGCAGCACCGTATATGCATACCGTAGAGCCCTGCGGAGCTAGAATTTTTCGCAAACGTAACTCACGTCGATTCGCCTCGCGAAGCAGATATAAATAGTCGTAAGCTGGCAAGTTAATTAGCCTTTCCCAATCGGAACTTGAGCGAGAGCGAAAGAGAGAGAGAGAGAGAGAGAGAGAGAGAGAAGGAGAAGAGTGGCAAGTGGGTGAAAAATTCAAAGAAAAATAAAACGAATCCGATGAAATTATCCAATTAATCGTCGTCTTGGAGAAAAGGATCGATCGACCGGGTAGGTGCACCATAATTCGCAATTAATCGTCAGGGCGTCGACGAATTGATGATAAAATATCGACCGCCATTCGTTCGGCGACGAAGTGATTTACGAACCGAGAAATCACGTAGAGAGGAAAAACGAGACTCGTGCATTATGCCGTTTCCCACCGTGAGTACCAGTTGCACCGAGCACGCGTGTACACACGCTCACCGACACCGTGAAACACGCGAAATACACTGGCCAACACGCAGAAGCTCACACAAGGGTGCAAAATGTGCAACCGGCACGACAAATTCGCCCGATCCCCGCTCCTCCACTGTTTTTTCGTTCCGCCGCGCTGCCTCGGTATTTATTGTTTTAATTTACCGTGACCGTGTTTAATTATGGAGAGTTCATTTTGAACGGCGACAGCGGGCATACGAGGGACACCGGACGCTTAAGCAGACGTTTTTGTTTACACTTAACGGGGGGCGAAAACAGTGTTCCGCCGGTCGTTTGTACATCAGGGAAGTAATGCCGCCTCTGGACCCCCGAGGAAAACGCTATCTCGTCAACCGATTCCCACAGTTTTTGATCATCGAAACGACCAACATGGACGGCTCCATATTTTTTCCTCCATTGTTCTTCCCGTTTTGATCGATCGAGAACCTAACAAACACTATACACCCCGCCCCAGAATTTGAATAAGTTCCAATCGCGCGAGCTTCGTGTTCGCTAGTTTTTAAATGAAACCGGAAATTCCGATATTTTATTCCCCGCCGTTTCGGCTCGTTCATTGTATTCTCCCGCGTCGATGCAGATGTTTCAAGCTTCTCGATAGACAACGGCCTATCAAAAACTTCCAATTTGCAAAGAGACTCAACATTTTTTTCGACATAGATGTACGATCATTATTGCCGGAGTTATAAAATCTTGTAAAAGGGTACATTGTAAAATAAGAAAGTTCCCGTTTGAAGAAAGCATTGCTATCCAGGACGAAAATATTCTGGGAGGTTTCTCTGCTCATCTGGCGTCACACTTGTTAGTGACCGGCATCTAAAATCGGCGCGGGGTGTTCATTAGCGGCGCATCGTGACTTCGTGCCAAGGAATTGTCGGTCTTTGTTTGGCGCATGAGCTTCCACGTTGCGCGCCGCGGCAACCGTAAAGTTTATCGCCGTCACAAGGGACGCAAAACGAACAGCAAGAGAATTCCTGGAGGGGATCGAGACCGGAGAGATGTCAGGGGCAACGATCGCGCAGCTGTACGGACCATCTAAAAATATGCGACGAACAATATCGAGATCTCGCGAACTCCGATTCGCGACGGTCGTCTTCGATACCGTTTCCCGGTGAACCGAACAGTGAAACGACTTCGTTTCGCGTATAACCGCGGGAACCGGCTTCCTACCTTTCCTCTTTAAATGCTTTCTATTTTACGGGATACTATTCACCGCGTGTACAACTTTCGAAACTTTCCCTTGCTCATCGGCTAAAAATAATCCGTGCCTTCCACGACACTGTCTCCTGTTCCCCGAACAATTCTTACCGCTTTGTTCCGCCGTCTTTTCTGCGGTTTCGTACGTATTTCTACGCGTTTTCATCTTGCTCTTCTGCTTCTCCTATTGTTCTATACTTGTCGTTTCTCGTTTCCACGTTTACCGTTCGAAAATATATCTTCTCGAATTTTTGAATATAGATTTTCTGGAATTGCACTCAGACCCGCAATGCAGCAACGATAACGCTGGATTGGTCCAGCGAATGTACAAAAATCACACTCGGCGCGAGGAGACAAGTCAAATAATGTCTACAGTCGCAGCAACACGTCCCAACTCGTTTCAAAGTGACACAGAACAGTTCGCCAGCGATTGAGCTCGAAACAATAATAATAAAACAAATATTGGCTAGGAGGGGATGATACATAGAGGTCGAATTCGCGGGCCAGCGGTTCCCGAATCGTTCCGCAGAGCAGCTCGGAAGACAGATTTCAATAAAACCTGTTTGCGATCATGAAACGAAGGTTCTCTCGGTCAACAGGCGAAGAGCAAACAGTGATAGAGTGAAGATGAACGAGAGAGAGAGAGAGAGAGAGAGAGAGAGAGAGAGAGAGAGAGAGAGAGCAAAAGAATCAGGGGGAAAAAGGAGGAGCCGGGAGCAACGAAAACGAAGCAGACGAGAAAAGGCTGACGGGAAGAAACCGAAGACGATGGAAAAGAATTCGAAGAAGAAGAAGAAGCACGTAGCGGCAGATAAAAGCGAGAGGGGAACACGCTACCAAAATAGCTGGACATTCCGTTAAGTTGCCTCTCTACAGCTACTCGAGACGCGAAATAAAAGGACGGCAATAGGACCGGGGTCAGAGAGAACCGAGCCGGCGTTTATCTGTCGTGTTCCTTCCTCCCGGTTCCACCTCGAAAAGCGTTTCAATTACAAAATCCTGCGAAATCACCCGGGCGACTCTCCTCGCCAGCTGCACGTCCACCCGTTATATTTGTTGTGCCTCGCCACCATCGCCACGCTGGCCATCCTCTGTACTCTTTTTCACCCCCGCACACCCTCCCCTCCACCGATGGGTTCGACCAATGCTGCACACTACCGACTACAACCCCCCTCTCACTCCGCACTGCTAGGTCCCTGGACGTGGACTCACCGCGGACCGAGGAAGAGAAACAAAAAGGGCACGTCTATTGTTTGAACAAGCCAGAGTAAACACCGGTGTCCGACAAAATCGAACTGCCAAGGCTCGCGAATCGCAGACAGATACTTCGATATTCATGTCGCGCTTTCCATCCCGCCCCTAAACCCCTAACCCTCCGCGTTTCGCTACTCGCCGATGATTAACCTTTCACCCTCGGGATTCAGGATTCGGGATTCGGGATCGAGTTCGGACTCGCCCGTGCGAAATCCGAGGAATCCCACGGAATTTTCGATCCAGCCCGACCATGATACTGTTATCCGTTTCGGTTTAATTAACTACCCGCGAGAGGAATATTCTTCTTGCGGTTTGTTCGGCCAACCCCGACAAACACGGTGTCGGTCGTGGAACCTTTTCCATTCTCTTGACCCTCGTACATCACTCCGGAAATCGTTGCATGTAAGATGCTCGGAGAGTAGTTTTCGGAAAATGTTTTCGAATACTTGGGAAACGATCGAGGGGTGAATTTAGAGGTGAAATTTCATCAAATGCACACGAGCCGCAAGTTTCAAGTAGAAGCGGAAACCAAAGGGGATGATTAAGTGACTCGACGCTCGAAAGTCTTATCGCCAGTAAATACGCGAGTTTTCTGCGATCGTAAATTACGCGGCGCGCAATTCGAAATGGCAAATGTTTGCTTTAATCTTCGCTCCGTAATCCCGGCACAAAAGAAGCCGGTTTCATACGCGCAAGAAACCCGCGATTTCATATGGAATTTTCCTTGAAAACGATCCGTTCTCATCGCGCGTGTACCGCGAAATTGAACAAGCATTCAAATAAACGCGGCTGAAACTCCGGTTATTTCAAGTGTTGAATCATCCATACAAAACAGATTGAATAATATAATAAGAGTTCCGCCTTCTCTGCTCGGTTTCCGATTGAACATTTTCGGAAAGTGATATATTTAAAATTGTTACGTGTGACGGCTATCTGCCAATGAAAATGAAAAGATTAAAATTAAAATTCGTACAAAAATATAATTTCAATAAATTGTGAATTATTCAACGAACGGGGTTATCTCGCGGAACCTTTTGAAAGAGCAGAAATAATTTTATCGTCGATCCTTGATTTAGCGGAGAGTTTTTTAATACATCTGAAAATCATCACTTTCCATAAATATCGGGTTCTTGAGCAAGGTACATATCGATTTTCTGTCTAATATACATAGCTAATCAAAGATCCTTGTCTTTAATTTCCATTTAATCTATACAGAATTCCTTGTCCTCTCACCCAGAAACTGCACCTAATAATGAAGTAACCGTGCACGTGGGAATATTCATGAGGGATCGTCACATATACTACATAATTACGCGTTACACAGCTCGATATTCTCTTTCCACGTTCCTCTCTATGTACCGGTTTATTTTATCCTCTAATTTCGCGTGGAATATTGCTAGTTACACCATAAGGAGAAGTTCTGCTTCGTATAACATCCACAAATAGTTGCAGAATACTACAATGCAGAAGATCATTTTCTGAAAGCAATATTATCATGAAGAAAAATAAAATATGCCACCATTCAACAGTCTGGTTACTTTAATGAAAAATAAATTACAGATTAAACGTCGCGCTGCGTATAGCGGAGATTCTAGTTGCGGCAATATTTTTAGTTGAATTTTATAAAATTCTATTGAAATTGCTAGGGAGCAGGGGAAGTCATTCTTTACAGGCTGAAAGTAGAACTGGCAATTTAAACGTACAATAGAACAATATTGCTGCCCTTTATTCGGCCAGCTTCATAACAGCTCCGCTTTCATCTAGAAGCTCCTGGAACGTCGTCGATATATGTCACGTTGATCCGTTTAAGTTAAGCGTTTAATACAATTATACTAAAGAAACGGAAGTGCAATATACCTGAGCGAAATTGCCTTCCGCCGAATCATTCCGTCCTCGTTCAGGGACGAATAGGGTCGTTCAAATTCAAAAGGCGCCACTACACTAAAAAACGATCCGACATGATTTTCCGTCTAGAAAAACAATTTATGTAAATATTCATTGATTTCAAAGTATTGTAAATTTTTATGAAGAACGGACGAATAATTCGTGAATCAGAAGAAAATTGAGGTGCGCGCCGGATCGATATGAAAATTGTGCACAGTGTTGGAGAAAGAATGGGAACGATGGATAGGAGGTTAATACCTTGGTAATGGCGGCTACGGGGTTGAAAACAGCCCTAAGATCGACGCGCCGCGCCGTCGTCTCCAATATTCCCTATGATTTTCGAAAAATAAGCAGAACGCATGAGAGGGATTGTAAGGGTGTGATTGGTGGCCGTTATAGGTAGAATGGGGCGCCCTGACACGAGGCCGAATAACAATGGCCACATCCGTGTATGTGTTTCCGGTCGGTGAGCACCTTCCGGTTGTGAATTACGCGGGTGAATAAATAGAGTGGGGATCACGGCTATTCCCGCCGAGGAGAATATTACAACTGCGAGCGCAGAACTTCATATAGACCGACTAATGAAATTGAAATGAACGGTAAAGGAAGGATTATGCTCGTCCACGGTGACGAACGACCACGGATCCGTACCCGGTCCTGGCCTTACATCCATCATCACCGTGCATTATTGACCCGCAGCGACCTAAATAATTCCTTTTTATCGCGGGACCGTCTCTCCCGCGAGCCGGCTCTCGTTAATCGCCTGATTAAATTCAAGGGGCAAATGCGTTCTGCCATCGAGCCACCCTGTGCTCTCGATACAAATTACGTTCGATTTGACGAGATTGAATCCGAAACAGATCGAAATCTGAATCATTACGCGCCGAGTCACGATTACGTTGCGCTTTTGCTTATCCTGCGATATCGACGATTTACATGCATCGATGTACCGGTTCGCGAAATGATAAATACATCATTTAGATTTTTACAAGGTTTTAGCAATTGAAGAAAGCAGCTCCCTTGAAATATGTCGTCAAGGTCAACATTCTGAACTTTTTCCGGCAGAACTTTCAAAGGCAAACATACAAGTGCACAAAATTCACAGTACATTTTATCGTTATACCTCGCTGAATCCATCGTCTTGAATCTAAATAAAATTCTTTTCCTATCGGCGTTCAAACATTAACGCGCTCGTAGCCACACGATATTCTTCTATGAAATGATTAAACACATAGAAATCCGTATATCCATTTATACCGTCCTTCTCCGTATTCGCGTACGAGTTCTTCCTTTTTTTCTTCTCGCTTCGTTCTCCCCTGGAATTGGTTTGCCGGTGCAAGAAAAAAATATTCAATCCAAACGAAATGCTATTGTAGGAAGCGATACGCGCAATACGAAACGTAAGATCGACCGGAGCGCGGCAGAGTATCGATTGCAGCTGGAGGTGCGGTGTTTGAAAAATTGAAAAGAAGACGCCTCGGAGCGTGAAGCACACGATGAACGTCAAATTTTTAACTGGCCCCATAGAGTCGCTGATGAAAATCACTCGTCTGGGCTTCAGCGTGGCAAAAGTGTATTGGAAATTTCGTGTTTTACGGTTTGACGGTCTGCAATCGATGACACGCGAGCCCATTGTTATCCCCGTTGCGCGCGGAGAACTAAAACAACGGGAGCACGGTGGGCGCGTTGTTTCATAACGCGTGATTACGCGATGGAAAAGAGATTTCGTCTCTGGGAAGGTTCCGAGTCCTCCTCCGTTATCCAACGCGACCAAATTTTGCTGGATATCCGACGATATTCGGCGAACGTGTTCGGAACGAATTCATAGCGATATTCGGTCGGGATACGCGTTTTGTAAGGCTGTCGCGGCGAGAAGGAGACCGATACGCTATTGAATTAATTTCCATAGTGAAGTACTCGGATTAATTAGAAGTCGCGGGCTGCCCCGTCGACATGAACACGCGTGGATAATTATTCTAATGGGCCGGGCGGTGTTTGTATTTACCATGCCAATGGCGCATTCAAAGGATCGCAACAACCTTACCCTCCGCACGCGTTCTTGTGCTCGAGGAATATACTCGACATCTCTGCAACGGCATGACCCGCCTTGTGCAGCCGAGCGTGTATTAGAACTCTAATGACCGAATAAACGAATACCCCGACCCCAGTCCGGCGCAATTGTTTGTATATTGACGCGACGGAATTGCCACCGTTCTCTTAATTGGAATTGCTCGCGTTAAAACAGCCCGGGAAATATTTTCTTCCAAACCGGAAACAGCTGTTCCGATCGACACACGCATTCCATCCGCGATTTATCGAATTCTCCTAGCTTTATTCGCTGTTAGCCTGTTATTGTAATTTATCAAACTACCCCTCTCCCCGAATAACATAAACTGATAATATTTCGATAATTTCTCGTCATCGTACAGTATAACGTTATATTATTCCATTTTCTTGTACCATCAATTTATCAGCGATAATAATGCAAGATACATACAGCAAGGATTTTGCATATTCAATATTCGAGATAAACGTTCAAATGGCGTGCCGTGTTATACAGGTGTGCACACGGTTTCTCAAAAATATACAGATCCAAATGTGAGTCTAAAGAACGACAGAATAAATCAATATCGACAGTGAAATTTGCATCATAAAACATGATGAACGTATTTTTAAACTGGCCATTGTTTCCCGGTAGTACAAATATAAATTATTTCGCGAGAAATGGGGCGAAAGGAAAATGTTGTCTGTTCCAATAAAGATAAAATGAAGCCTGTCTAAATGTCATCTTGCAGCTATTAAAAATGTCTGAATGTCACCAGCGGACTCTCGAGCGTATTGTAAATTTTACACGGTGTTCTATTTTCATTAATAAATTGACGTCCGGCAGAATCGCATGGTTTTTTTCGATATTTACAAGCGATGAAGCGTAACGCGCTGTCGACAGGATCAGCATATCCTGGCTCGAACTAGGACACAGAACGATGATGCAAAGTCCGTGGCTTGTTTCCGACTAGATTTGGCTTACCTACAGAGGATTAGCTTCGGTCAGGGAAACCCTTGTTCGTGGTTTCTCCCCGTCCACATTTCGGCCGTATGCCACCGCCGAGTCTCGAGGAACCATGATCGAATCGATCGTGCGGTCATGTCGCCTTTCCTCTATGGAAAAACGCTATTCTCCCTTTGCGTGTCTTAAATATTCATTACCGAACCGTAACACGCTCTTTCTCATTTCATCTTCAAATTTAATAACCACGCTGTTCAATAAGAGTGGCAATCAATTTTCTTTCAATCAATACCGACGCAAAGTTCTTCGAAGATTTATTAGCTTGTAATACAAAATGAATTATAGCTTACAGTAATTTTTGTAGATATTATAATACCTCAAATACAAACAATATTTGCGAATCAGGTATTCTATGACGTATTATATCAAGTTCATATCCATAAAATGATAAAATCATATGCAATGGAATTCTTCGAGGTCGGAAGAAATGTTTAATTTTTTAGTTAAGATGGTTCCGACTGCAATGGATTAATTGTCAAAAGAATGTTAACGTGAATATCCCCTGTATTCTGCGCAGTGTTTTAATAGAAATGGAAGCACAGAATTGAAAGAAGCGTTTTGGGAAACGCGAATAAATTTTCAGTAAGCAATGAATTTGCAGTACCATGATGCATTAATACCACGAGTAGAGGTCAAGGAGAACGAACACTCGGATGGATTCGCAAAGTATTTTATCTCTATGCTCCTGCGACATAATTTAGAATAGCCACGCGGGGCATGAAATGGTTATCGCGGGTCGCATAATTAACCGAGATTCTTAAATACGGTCACACGGCCGGGGCTCGGTAATTCCGACTGCCTTCCACGCTTTTCTGTTACGTCTTTACCCGGAGCTTAACATGTTCTTAAGCTAATTAGTCCCGCGGTCGTGTACCAAGCACCAACTTTGTTCCCGTTGATTACGCGGCGGCGAACAATGTTCTCGAAATTGTATACCCTTGTAAACACGCGTTGACCGGAACAAAAGACACCGGTGATACAAAAATAATCAATCGGTGCGGTTTATCAATTGATCCGCGCTAACGCAGAAACCTATTGTTATGGGTTATGGCTGGACCTATTAAAGTAAACAGAGACGTCGCGTATTCCATTAACGCGGTCCGCGAAAACAAATTGTTTGTCTAAATTGATGAACTCACGAGCGAGTGGGACAAGTATAGAAAATTCATGAGAAAATTAGAACGAAGGCAGGTTATCCCCCATGCGTTCCATACAAAATAAACAATAAAGACTTTAATTGTGTAAAATATGGAGTATTTTATATTTATCATTAGACTGCGGATCTTCACGCAAAATAAAACTAGACTGCATCGATTGCAAGAAATAGAAACTAAATTGAATGTTATCTTCTTTATAGAGATCTTCAATTTTAAAAATTTTTCAACAATTTTCAATTCCATCTACTCGATTTTTCTATAAACGCATAAAGATCCGCAGTGTATTTATCATATTTAATCGCCTTCGCATCGTGGAAACGAGATATCTCGTTCATTGTGGTGAAAGGGTTAACCGGGCGGTCGAAGAACAATCGGGCATAATTTATTCGTCGGTGGAACGACTCGACCGTAAGGTTTCCGAGTAAAAGGATCGTTCGGCGCGATGATGGGAGCATTGAAAATCATCGTAGGCCAAAGTGGCGATATCCCGGGGTAATACAAAACTCTGGAATTTCGATTACCACGGTAACCGGTGGGGTGAATTCGATTTCCGAACAACCGAGGAGTCACCGTTTCACGGGTCTCCGGAGCTAACCCAATTTACACGCATTTCTTATTTCTATGTAGGTGGTGCGAGAGCGTAGACGGCATGGCACGGCGGCGCCTTGCAGAGAGAGCACCAGAAGCTGCAGAGCTCGGTAGAGAGCACGTCGGTACATGCACCCTTTAAAAGGGGCGTCGAAGAGGACCGACGCTGGAGGGTGGGGCGGGCCTGGAACGAGGAAAGAAGAGGACGGATTTTAATTCGCATTTTCGGATTTCCAATATCGTAAAGCGGCGAAGGAAGACGCCGGGTAATGCCTGACGTTCGATAAGGGTGAGTCTCCTCTCGCAGAGGAGACCGAGAGAGAGAGAGAGAGAGAGAAATAGGGGATGACGAGAGGGTCGCGGGTCGAAAGGGGTTATTTCGTGACTGCTGCTTGCTCTCCCCGCGTATTATCATATTTATAAGTTAGCCTGACTCCTGAGGGATCCCAGGGAAGAAAAAAAAGAACGAAACGAACCCCGGGAACGGCCCGGAATCCATGTATAGCGTTGGACTTTGCTCAGATCAGATATGTTGGTAAACCGGGTTACGTGTGTGCGTTCGCGTATCGTCGTCCCGATCAGATTTACGTGGAAAGGAAAATGGATGCTAGTTCGAAATAATATCGCATAAATTTGGATGAACTTTCGATCGGTTCAACCCCCACCTCGACCAATTATTGCTGCGGTATCGGACATGGTCATTTAAAATTTCGTATTAACTGCGCTGTAGCGGACCTGCCGCAGATGTCCGTCTACCGGGGTCCGTGGATTTTAATGGACAAACGTTGTCGGTACAGTTTATGGATCTAAATCAGATGATTAACGCAGATACATTAAAGCTTTATGAAATAATTGCGACAGAAATGCGGACTGCGTTAACAATATCATCAGTCTGTTCGTGCAAGGAGGAACTAATGCTTTTTACGAAAATCTCCACCGATGTCTCTCGATGTTGCAAGATCGACTCGAACAAAAGCAGAATTCATAACGCTACAATCTTCATTGTTATTTCATTTCAGTAAATGCACCATCGATTTGTTCTGTCGGCTAAATCACGCGATTCGCGAGTCTGCTACATTTAAGTCATGATTTTTCAATCAATTTCTAAAAGTATTTTTACAGATTACAGATTTTCACGCGATGGACGTAGAACACTGAATGCTGGAAATATCGAAAAATTGATTAATCTCTTCAGTTTGACAATTTCGAAATCATCGGAATAGATTTGTAAATCAAGGAAGGCCTAATGTTCAGACTAGTTTCGGAGTTTTGATGTTAATCCGCGCGCGAAAGAACCGACCAGTCGGTACCACAATGCAATGGGTTTCCTATCTCCGCCGTATCCCGATGAGTTTAATGGCAGAATCCGTGGTAGCCGTAATATTCGACGTTATTTTGAATATTTTATGGTTACACTAATGCTCCGAGCGAAACTAATTTTGCAGCTACCTCGGAGCGCGGTTCAGCGTTTACACGTTTCAGTAAGAGGAATACTTAATGAGTTTGCATGTTATATAATTTCGCGATGGTTTTTCATAGTCCTACTTCAGGAGCGGGTAACCGTTGCCTTTATTTATCTGTCGTATAAAACCAGAGCCGTCCAATTTCGTCCGGATTAATGGACCTCGAAGATATATGTCGTGAAGAATGTGGAATCGGCTCGACGTAAATTCTTAAAAAATAGCGGGGCCCGGTGGAACGGTTATTGCACCGACTTTTGCTCGAAATATGATACTAAGCGGGCAGGACGGAGCATGAGGGAGAAGGTCTCTCCAAGGGAGAAAAATTTCAATAGGAAGGGTCAGATCCCTTCCGACCGTCGCCATAAGATTCGTGACACGAATGTCTATATATCTCGTTGCCAGCAGCGGACCGGAGAGATTAATCAAAAGATAATTTTTCCTAATGTAGCCGGAGAGAGAGAGACGAACGGGCGCCACATGCGAATTATGTCTCCGATCGACGATACTTAATTTGAGAATGAAAGGCCGATCTCGAACGGAGGGAAACGAACGGCACGCGGGGACCGGGCAACTTCGACAATGTTTTTTACGGCGTGCATCGTAAAAAGTTCGCAAATTGCGAACGTAATAGCACGGCCGATTAAACGGCTGCAAAAATTAATTTTCCGTAAGATTAATAAACGGCCGCAGCACGGCTGGATGCTTTACGAGCCCCGCAGGACGTTTTCTGTCGTTACAGTTTGTTGGATCGGTTGTTCATCGCGAATTTGGTAACGCGAGGTATTATTATTGGAAGAATAGTGATTCGATAATGGGAAGAAATGCGGAGAACTAAATGGCCTCATTATTGGTACCTTAACAGTTGATTAAGGGTTACAAGTGGAACAAGGTCGCATGTGATCAGACAATTGGAGCAGAGATAGATAAATGGTAGAGAAATTAGAACGAACTTCAAAGCGCGTTGCTCCAATATAATTACATTAGCAGTCGATCAAGACCTAGATTGACAAGCAGAAACAGACCGCATGTGTCCGGACGACTGAAAAAGCGATAAAAAATTGAATAAGGGTGACGGGTCGATGCAGCCTTCTCGTCGGCGTCGTTCTAAATATGCGTTCCAACAAAAATATTTAACGTCCTCCGAAACGGACGATGCAGGATAATATCGAGAGATGGTAACGCGGGAACGTTAGAAACGGACAGACTGAAAACGCGATGAAATTTTCACGGCCGCTAATGCGGATCCTCCGCGGTAATCTAAATGTATGCGGGAGCGTTACGGGCGTACAAACCGAATGTTAACCGAATCTACTTAATTAACATCCCGGGTCGGAAATATCCGAAAACGTGTAAACGTTCGAGAACCGGAATTCAGCGGCGCGGGTGCGGTGCGGTGCGGGTCAGGTCCCGCCGATTCCGGAATTTCGCTGGTTAGCTGAGGGATCGTCGAATTTGCTGATTTTCACTCGCGGCACGAAGTTCGACGTCCGCCCTTCGTGTAACGAGGCGGCG
Organism: Lasioglossum figueresi; assembly: GCA_028455805.1. Taxonomy (NCBI): domain Eukaryota; kingdom Metazoa; phylum Arthropoda; class Insecta; order Hymenoptera; family Halictidae; genus Lasioglossum; species Lasioglossum figueresi. The sequence continues at coordinate 4,196,790 of CM052190.1, forward strand.
AGCTCTTTCGGCCAGAAGACCATCGAACTGTCCGTTCGTCCTCCGCGCCGTTCGAAAAGATCCCGAGGAAATCGTGGGCGTCGAGACCGGCGGAAGAAAGGTGGAGGAGGGCGGTGCCTAACTTCCTAACCGAATTGTTAACTCGGCAGCAAGTAGCAGACAGACGCAAACTTATCGGTTAACTTCGAAGGGCGGGGAAGGGATAAGAAAAGATAAAAAAGGAACGACGGATCTCGGTGACCGGTGGGAAGCGAGAGAAAATAAAATAAGCGGGGGGTGGGTGGAGGGAGAGGGGTGGTGAACATTGGGGAGCAAGAGCCAGGTAGCAAGAGCAGTCTGATTTGGTAAACACGATTTGAATATCTGATTGCCAGCTACCTTTAAGTCTCATGCTCGACCCCACAGCACCGGCAGACTTGCTGTTCCGTCTGGTTCGAATTATTTTTTCCTCCCCGCTAACTCTGTGGTCCAAGATTTTCCTCTTCCGTTCCCGAGAAACCCGCGGAAAGAAGCCAGTACGTAGCCACCGCCACAGGGCCGCGGCGCAACGGCCCGTTCGCGGCCGAAGAACTTGAAATTATTTAGATTTTATAACACAATAGTGAACTTTATGAGCCTGCCCTGCCCGTACCTGCATTTCCATAAGAATTTAATAACACCGCAACACAGCGCGCAATTAATGTACTTTTTTGCCCTGTTAGAGCCCCGGCTATTGCAGGAGGCGCGGCGACCATCAAAGGAAACACTCGAGAGCCTTCTCTCTGTTCTCTCTCTCTCTCTCTCTCTCTCTCTCTCTCTCTCTCTTTCTGTATGGGCTCTCTTCTAGACGCCTCTTTTCCCGCCACTGTCCACGTCGCGCCGGTTCTCCGCCGCTAACGACGTAATAAGAATTATACCCTCGACCGGTATAATATCTTGATTCACGTTCCCCAGGTTTAGATTGGCAGAGACGTTGAATTGTCGGTTTCAGCGACGCCGACGGGATCCGGACAAAAGGCGGCTGGAGATGGCGTGTAATTAATAAATCCGCGAGCATCAATGCTTTTCTGCCTGTCTTCCACCATCGTCTTCTTCTCTCTTTCTCTATCTCTCCGTGGGAGGACGACGACTTTCAGACGCGAATTATATACGTCACGCCCCGCTCTGTGTAATTGCTTTAACCGTTTCCTTCGCGCCAATGAATTTCGTTCCATCCTTGCCCTCGGTGTTTGTCGACGAGGGCTGTGTTTTGCTCGCGGACCGTGCCTTCCCTGCTTCTTCTGTTTGTCCGTTCTTTCGCGGATATCTCTTTCGATTTAATCGGCCGTCTCCCATCCATTCTCATAAATGGAAATTGTTCGGGTCGCGATGTTTAAATTAGCCGAACCCGAGGGAATTGATCTCTCTCTCTTTCTCTCTCTCTCTCTCTCTCTCTCTCTCTCTCTCTCTCTCTCTCTCTCTCT
>CM052190.1:4198331-4241971 GCA_028455805.1 Lasioglossum figueresi
GCCTTCTCTCTCTCTCTCTCTCTCTCTCTCTCTCTCTCTCTCTCTCTCTCTCTTTCGCTCTTGTCGGAAGGGAATGTCGAGAGGGCCGGTTGATTCCTCGTGTTTCGAGATCGGATCTCTCTCGTCCGTGTTTACGCTCCTTCCGTTGTCGACTACTCTCTTCTCTCGTCATCGTGCTCGTCCGCGGACGCGAAATAAATTGAAACGCTCTCGGAGCCCGCAGCATCTGCATATTTTAATTGATCGACCTCCGCACGCAATCATATAATCAAAGCACTTAAGCAGGACTCATGAAATTTCAATGTGACGATATTAAATACACGGATACGATCTCAAAGGACCCTCGAGCGCAAACAAACCCGCCCCGGCGAATCTGCAAATAATATTCAAGCACCACCACCGCGTCGCGGAAATTTCGCTTTCGTTCGAGCAAGACCCTCTCCCCGGCTTGAGCCAATCAATTGCGAGCACGAATTTTCGATGTTTTACGTCGCGACGAAATATCATGGTCTATCTCCTCATTTGCAACACACTCGAGAAAAGATACAAATATATTTTCACATTAACAGGTCCAGCAGATGGAAAATAATACAATAATTCGAAGGAATCATCGCCATTAGGATTCGAACAGGCTAAAAGTGATGAATTTAATAAACCTCTTTCGCAATTCCCGCTGGAACGAGCCGGGAATTTATAATCAATCCGTGCATTTTAATCTGCAACAAGAATTTATTTACAGACGACCGGAACGAATGAAATCGATTAAACGAATAAAACCGAATAAACGGCGTGTGCTGATCTCGATACGATTTACAGAAGTTTTTGCAGGATTTGATATATATCTGTGCAACATCTTGCTGGTATACGTATTAAGAATTTCGGAGGGTATCGGGCCGGGATAACTGTCTAATCGCCGCGAAATTCAGAAACGCTCGAGGAAAATACGAGGTGAATAAGAGGAAGAAGAGCGGACAGGAAAGACCAGAGGAAGTCAGATGCGGAGGCACGGAGGAATTATAATTTTATGAGTGATTATGTCTGCGAAAATATTCAGTAGCTCCGTTAAGTCGTCGGTTGAGTGGAAGGGGTGAGGGAGAGGTGGAAGAGCGAGGGTAGGGAGCGAGCAGAATTTAGCAAGGTTTCCGGAAATTTATTTTAAATTGGATGTACTTTGCGGGAGGAAGAAACTGTAACGCCGCGTCGGGGCGGCCCCGGTGTTTTACTTCGTTGCAATTTCATAATTTTCCGCGGGGCCCACTGTTCAACTCTGATGGCCTGCATTCACTTATTCCCACGGAATATTGATGCAATTTAATAACCCGACACGCGGCAATCCGAAATTTTACTACGGCCATCCGGACGCAATATTCCTTCGCTTTGCATTTCGCGCGAATCCAGCAATTTGTTTACTTTTCTGAGGGAGAGCGGCCTAATTGCATCGTTGATGGGATCCGGGGTACAATTCTCGGTTGATTTCATTGATTAACCTGTCTACGGTACAGTGTTTCAGGTGTCGGTCAGCTGGAATGAAAAGTAACAAAGTGTTGAATATAAATTTATTGGTGACGCGCGTGTATAAAATTTTAATGGAACCCCCGACATTTTGTGAATCTTCTTCAAAGTCTTTGCACGCAATATAATCGTAAATATAAAGTTTCTGTAAATTCTTTCTTTCTAAAAGTATTCCAATAAATGTGACTAAAATTTTCAAAAGGATTCCAGCGTGACGCATCGAAGCGGAAGAATCAGAGTACCACTGCGCCACCATTAACAATCCAGCGAACGTTTCTCCTCATCCGAATTCGCCGATTCCGCCACAGGATGCGAACTCGCGAGCAGTTCGGCTGAGGAGGAGGAGGGAAAGACCGCCATCTAGGAATACATCAGCGCCGAAAATTTATAAGCCGTGCTTACCGAGTGCTCAAACGCATCGTTCGACCCGAGGGGGAAGGGAAAAAAAGGAGGAAGCGGGACAAACGGCGGCGAGGAGTGAAACTAAAGAAGAGGAGACACCGAAGTTAGAAACTATAGGAACTTTAAAGTCGACGATTGTCGGCAGACAGTCGCGTCGGGAAGGGGTTGGGGGTGAATAGTCCCAGAGAAAGAGAAAGGAAACTGGAAGCTTTCTCTCCGCACGTACGTAATCGGGGTGTGGCGAACGAACGAACGAAGACTTGAAGAGGTGGGGGTAAGAACGGAGGAAAGAGGGGAAAAAAGCAGGAAAAGAAAAGAGACCGGGGACCTGGCGAGGAAGGGGTCGAAGACGACGCTGGTCGGTCGAGGCGCAAAGGTGGAAGACTGTCGGCGAAAGTAAGCGAAAGGGGAGAGAAAACGAGAGGATGAGGGAGCCCCTAGTATTTCGCCAACTTGGTAAGCCGAGTCGAGATCTGCCGTGTGAGGATTTCTCCTCGAAAACCACTATCTACCTTTCTCCTCCCTCACTCTCTTTCTCGCTTTCTGCCTTTCTTCTCTTGTTCTCCCTCGCTCCACGGGCTTTGTTGTGTGCTGCTTTTTTGCGCGAGACCGAATCTTTCGCGAGAAGATTAAGCTCACCGGATATCGAACCTAACCGACATCCTCGACGACAACGTACCTGCGTGCACCGTCTACTCCCTTGGCGAGCACCTTCACAGACGTCGACACTGCTTATGGTCTAGCTTGTTTCGACCAGCATCTTCGCACTAGCTGCTAGAGACGGGTTTATGCAGAACAGAAGCTTTTTACGTCGGCAACAAACATGTCGTACCGCCACAACAAATGTGCCCATAATTATGAAAGTCATCTAAATTGTTTCAACGTTATATGGCATTCGTTTAGTGTTGATATCCTTTCCCTTTAAATATCTCGAAACAAGAGATATGTGACTTCTACCACTTTCATAATTATGGGTACAAATATCAAGATTAAGATCGAAGGAAAGCCACTCACTCGAGGAGATACACGGATCGATGCACGGTATCCCGTTACAGTCGTGTAAGTTCTGCAAGGCCGTGGGACAAACAAGTGAAAAATGGAACGGTTTCGAACGTCGACGCATGGCGACCCGGCAATATTTCGAATTCAATTCGAAAACGCTTACTCCCGGTAAAAAACGGTTATGCGTCGAAGCAGCCACGCTTCGAGAACGAGATTCAGCGATGTTTACTGCTGGAATCGAGGAAACTCGTATGGAAAACAGATACAAAGTTGTTGTCGCGTCCTTTCTGGACAGCGGAATAGCGGAACTGTAATGGAAAATGAATTCGCCGGGGGACAAACAATGTGAGAAATGTTAATATTGTTCTGTCATACATGTCGATGTCCTCCGGGAACGAAAACAATCAGACTTAAACCAGAATATTAAATATAAAACTACTGTAAAAATCTGTAACAAACGCGATTAACAATTGTCGGAAATGATGAATTCTCTTAGGAAACAGCTTTTATGTCGATACGCGTGGGTTTCATAAAAAATACACCCGCTATCCAATGCAATAACAAGACTAAATCCATCGACACGATATTGGCCGGCACTATCAACCGACAGACAGCCGCAGCATATCAAAATCCATCACGTACCGTAACCACCGGCCCGGCCGAAATAAACTTCGCGCACCCTACGAACCCCTCGCTCCCCCCTGACGGTGCACTGGTCCCAAAAATTACAGGCTCGATGCACATTTGGCCCGTAGCCTCGCAAAAATGTGAAAACGCACTGGGAAAGACACTTCAAACCAACCCTTTATTTCGTATTAGTTTGCGGATGATGAATTATTACAAAAATCGGAATACAGTGAAGTTTAATATGAATATTAATTAAAACTTATTTTCAGTTTTTATACAGTTGTATTTATAATGAATTCACTGCATGAAACATTTTTCACGTCTCGAGGGTACACCGACTCCAAAAATTGCAAGCTCGATGCATACTCGACTCGTGTGCTCGTAGAAATGCAAGAATAAATGCAGGAAGATGGTTGCATCACTTGACCTGTTTATTTCACATGAAATTGCATTGATTAAAACATACAACAGCCTTATCAATTTTCATACGATTATGCGGAGAAAATACACATGAATTTCAATAGCAAGATAACAAGCTAGCCAGAGCGAGACGATGGTAACTAACTCGATGAGCGTAGAAGCATCTTCATTATTATCTATTTCTCTCAACTGTAAGAGCTGCAACAGAGAAATTATTGGTGCAGATTCGAAAGTGTATTATTGCATATGTATATCTGAGAATCTGCAGACTGGGATGAATATCATACGTTTTAATTTCCCAATTTTGTTAAATGAACTGCTTGGATTCCACGGGATTCTCGAAAGGAAAATGGAGGGGTGGTTTCGATCGGGAGAGGGAATCGAGGGGCGGTGACGAGATCGTCCACAGCGACCGATCCACGATCAAAGATAATTCCCGATCAAAGATTAAGGATTGCTCCCGTGGGCCACGCGGCCCGTCTAGGAATCAAAGTCCAACGAAATATAAAATGCATGAAGCGAGAGTCCCCGGGGGGCAGCCAGGCACTAGAAACTCCCCTCTGCGGAAAGAGGACGTGCGCGGAAACCGCGTGCGGACCGTTTCCTCGTCGGTTTTCACCCTCGCCTCTCTCGTGCGCGCGTCGGGCTGCTGCGTTTCGGAACGCACACGCACGTACGAACAACCGGAATGAGTATTGTACACTAAAAATCGAAACCTCGCTCCCTACCGATCGGATGTGCGTGTCCCCAGCGTTTCGATTACCCTCGGCGGGCAAACTTTACGACGCGGAAAACTAGAATTCTCGGCGAGGCTGCGACACTTTGCTTCCCGGTACGAAAGAAACATGGAGGCGAAAGAAAAATGGAGATTGCGCGGCCTCCTCAAAGCGTTAGCTGCGAGAATCTTCAAGAAACAACCGGATGGAAAATGAAAGAATGTAGATCTTTCTTTAGAACGCGATTTATCAAAATATCACGTGTACGGTCAATTATTTTGGCAGATATTATTCGTTCGGTAATTACAGCAAACGAAAGAAAGATCGTGAATCTCAAAGAAACAAACGGATGAAAAATGAACGAATGAAAATCTTTATTTAGAACGCGATTTATCAGAGGATCACGTGTACGATTAATTATTTCGACAGATATTATTCGTTAGGCAATTACTGCAAACGAAAGAAAGATCGTGTTATTCCGTCTTGAATATTTTGTCTCTTCCTCTGGTCCAGCACCGTTCATCTTCTAACATGAGGTGGAAACGAGTGGAAACGGAGATACTTCGCGCTAATCGGATGAGAGCGGATGAATATTCACGAACGCATACGCGCATGCAGAGAAAAGTAGAATAATCCGTGCCTGGTCGGTCGCCGCTGAATTTTTAGTATTTCCTTCGCCGAAGGGTAAACGAAATTACAGACATCGTTACATATTTCGCGCCTCTGTGGTAATATCATGAATATTAGCGAAACGGTCGACGTGGACGGACTGGCAACGCTCCGCCATCCGAAAAAAGGAACGCGTGTCTTGTCATTCATTCGTTCGTTCGTTCATTCATTCATCGCTGCGTGGCAGATCTTTGCATAAATTGTCAGATCAAAATCAGCCGAAAGTAAAATCTTTTGACACGTGAAATTGCATCAAATAATTCTGCAAAATCTAAGCCATTTAACCTGATAAAATTTTCTAGCACCTACGAGTCCGCGAAAAATTGGTTAAACCTGGGTGAAAAATATAGGACAGTTAAGCTATTAGGTGATTCGAAATGTAATTTCGTGTTTTGTATATAGATGGCATTGCTTCCATTTGTTATTACCAGACTGACGAAATATAAAACAGTAAAAGATTAGAAAAATATAATAAAAAGCTTATTCTAAATGGCAAAAAAATTGGCTATCATTTTCCCTTGGGAAAACGAAACGACTTTCCGAACAAATAGATGCTTAATCGAATATGTTCTTGTGAAACAGGCGCAAGTAAAAGAATCGATAACAGTCGGGCGATTAAAACCTTTCGAAAAGCAACATTTGCGGGGACAAAGTGGCGTTCCACGGGATGCTGCCCGCATGTTGCGCCGCAAAAAAAGAGCGCACCCCTGGACAGACTAGCCATTTCGATGCACAATAGCGCAATCATCGCGTCCGTGGATCGCTAAACGCGCCTAATCCTCGATCGGATTCGCTTAAAAGGTCGAAATATTTTTACCGTGAACGTTCCGCGATTATCCTCGCGTTAGTCCCAACAGAGGGGTTCGGTGTTAGTGCTCGTAAAGAGCGGATCGGAGGCTATGGAAATCGTTCGTATTTTTGCCACGTAGGTTGCAGGCCTCGCGAGCATATTAGATATTAGATTTAGCGCGCTTACAACTGTCGCTGTACCTAATTAGGGGTGCGCTCCCCTGGCGGAACAGATGGCAGCCCTCAGGCTACGAGATAATTCCATGGAGAGAGAGAGAATGGTTCAAGGGTGGCGTAGCTGGAGAAAACCGTCGGGGAATAGTTGTACGCGGGAAAATATAGGAAGGAACGTAGGATAGAAATGAACAAAGAGGAATCGCCTCTCTCGCGGTGGGGCGGGGGCAGGGGCTTCGAGGGAGATAAGCAAACTTGGGAATAGATTCTACGGTGGAGATGTATGCTCGGGATCCAATTCGCGGGGCGACATTCGTTATCAAACTCCTTTAATAATTCATCGAAATTAGATAATGCCGCGGATTGGATAAAGGGAGGGCAGCGTGGGCCAGGTCTACCTATTCGGGGCTGTTAAACGGAGAACGGTAAAGCGAGCCGGTGGCTCGTTTATTGGGTTAAAGGTTTCATTCGTCCTGGAACACCGGTCTCTCGATCCGATATCGAGGACAATGAGTGGCCCTCTCCATATTATATCTGTGTTCTCGAAACTATCCATCTATCTATCTACTCGTCCATCTATCTATCCCCGTCCTGAGCGGCGAGATTGCGCGAACAGCAATCGAATAACTCGCCGTATAAAATCCGCATTCGCCACCCCAGAGATGATAATGCACTCTACCCTTCAAAAATCGGTAATCTGGACCCGTGAACGGCTCGTAAAAACGATCCGATCTCGGAGACGGCCCGGACACCGTGACGACCGAATGCCCGTTCAATGTATGTGCATTATTTTATCAAAGTACGCGCGGATTCCCGATCGACTGAATCTTTGAACGATCCAACGCCCGCCATCGGGGCTGTACGAGAATAAATTACTGGCGGCTCGAGAACTACGGCGAAATTCGAACTATGGCCATGCTCGCTCGCTACGTTATTTCGCTCGAGGAAACACGGGAGGTTTGTTCGGTCATTCGGGTCTGTTCGGGCACAAACAATTCGCGAACCACTTGGAAAAATTTCGTCCACCTTTGTTTTTGCGCTGCGTAATGGCCGAAGTTTTTCAACGAGTCTCGTAATTGTGGGGAAAAAACTGTCCGGGCAATGTTGTAGAAAAAAAAAAATTATGGTCACATCGATCAATTAAGTTTGATCGGTTGAAGGCATTTGTTTTTTTGCTGGATCCTATTTCAACCCGTTCGCGGGTCAAATAAATAAATAAAAGACTGGAGTCTCGTGTTCTAATTGAAATTCTCTTCATCCCTGAGCAGGATAAAAATTTACAATTTTTGTTATAAAACGCGCGCGACTGAGCGAATTTATTCAACACACTGGCCACCGAACCAGCGACGATAAATCATTGTCATTACAACGCTGCGGACTTTTGTGAATACATAATTTGTTAAATTGAAAGAAAATAGTGCACCGTAAAGGCCAAGGGAATTAAATGTGATTCTGATGCACAAAGGCTACAGTCGTTTGAAATAAGAGCTGCAAAGTTACATGCAAATCCGTGGTCTAATTAGAGCCGTGTTTAAAATTAATTTTTAAGCGTGGACAGATAAGTGAATCACGACTGGACTGCGCGGATCTGCATGCAAAATAAAAATTGTTTGCATTAATTGTGAAAATCCGTTGACTAATTAATACACGTGTATTTAAATATACGTGAATTAGAGATCTCTGGTATCGAATGATGTTAAAATAAACGCACAAAGCCGACTTTGACGAACGTACCGGTAAACAGAAAGGTTCTTGCAAAGCGGTGGCACAAAGGCGTGGGTGCAAGGTCGAGCAATTAGCGGAGAGCGTGTCGTAGACGGCGTTCGTAGTTCCCGCGCCGTAAAAAGAGGCGTTAATCGTCGGAAGTCGAACCCTTCGTCAGAGGCTGAGACAATAAAGTCCGGCTTGGAAGCGAAAGAAAGTGTCCGCTTTAGCGGTTACACCGGTCGCGGTGGTCGCCGGGTGGTGTAAGTGGTACCGGGGCTGCATTAGGGTCAATTCATTTGCATGCACTTTTACGTCGTTCCGGCTTCAAAAAATATTTATCGCCCGAGGTTTCCCCGCGACCGGGCCGCTTATGAATTATGCATGGTTGAACGCGCAGGACGCGGTAGCTCATTCCTGGCCGCAATTTCGCCATTGAAGTGTAATTTCGCGCCGCGCGCCGGTATTAGGAACCGCCAACGAGCTTTTTGTGACGATGCTTACAAACGACATCGCCACGAGGTGTGTCGTTCGCTATCTTCCTGGAGCGGTGAGAGGCTCAAAGGCTCTTTGCCGGGGCGACACGTCGAAAGGGCACAAAGGGCCGCAGGTAGGGAAGGACTGTTTCAGCGTTCGCGAAATGAATTTAACGCGTGAAAATGCCTGGATTGAATTATCACCCGTCTGTCGCCTGGGTGGGGCACCTGTGCCAAAGGTGCGACCGGAAAGAGGGAGAGAGACAGAGAGAGAGCAACACCTCGCTCTTTGAGCGTTTACACAACACGAAAACGTTTCCCCGTAGGAAACACGGGCCGGCGACGACGCGACGTCCTCAGAATTTCGCGCGGCCGAGATTCTTCGGGAAAGTTTCCGGCCGGGACGCGTGTGTACCGCATGAAATTTTAAGGGTTGCGGGAAAGAAAGCGAATTTCAACGAGCCCTGCTCCGCGGAAAGCCGGCGCAAACTAGTTTTCGTCGCTTCGGCCCTTCCCTGCATCGTGAATAATTCCACACGTGGCCAGAACACGTTCCACGTGTCATTAGACGTCGTTAAAATATTTAAACTCCAGCTTGATCTTTTTTCTACTCGTTTTGCTACTCCTCCCTCTCTCCGCGTCTTTATTTTTCTCCGTCTCTCGCAGAGTCGTCGTGTTTAACGTTTCATCTAGCATATTTACGACTCGCACTATTCGGCCGCGAGAGGAATACCAACGTCAGAACGTGACTGCATACTTTTATGGCGTCATCCGTCATCACGAGCCTCCCTCCGGCATACGTGATACCGATACGGAAACTTCCGGATGAATGATTTACGTGGTACATACTCGCCTGTGAATTTTCACGATCAGCTTATCTCCGAGTGGATCAACGCTGATTTCGAAAAATCCACCTCTCGATCGTCCGATCGGTGAGAAATTAGCGACTACCGGAGCGCACCTTGATCTTTCCGAGCAGAATGGTTGCTGGGAAAAAGTCTCGTGTCGTGCGCAGAGATTTATCCCTATCGACAGCGAACGACAGTAACGACGCAGAACTTATACAACGTTGACAGTTTATTCGAACGGACAACTCGCGCAGGAACCTCGCGCTTCCCGTTTAAATCGCGAGTTCTACAAGTTTATTCGCTGCTCGTGACGAAGTTCGCGATCAAAGTCGCTCACTTGTCAGATTCATTGGAACTTAAAAATTGAGGTGAAGAAAAACCGATGATTTTCGGATTTTCAATTCAACGGATAAGGATTCTTCATCCATGCAGAGCATTCGAGCATTACAGCGATCCCATTGATCTCCCAAAAATATGAAAAGTAATCTCACTGATAAGATGACTCGGTAGACGAATGTGAAACGACAAACGAGGTCTGACAGTGACGATCAGCGTCGAGAACGAATATTGTGATAATCCCGTGTTAACGTGACAACCTTGCGCGAAAGCGTGACAAACAACCGTCATGATCGACACAGTGATCAAAGTCGACGTTCGTAACGTTAAACAGGGATCGCTCGTCACACGCGTTGCACCCGAACAATCTGCTGCATCCAATATTTCGCTTTGGTACTCGTCGACCCGGAGTTTCACGTTCCGCGAAATCGTCTGCAAAAATCTAAAGCGCATTCCCACGGTAATAGCATCGAGTGGGATTGGTCAATTATATGCAACCGAGCAGCATCAAACTTCCCTACCAAATAATAACGAAGTTAAGTTCATCGATGAACCGGGCAACGTGAACGCTAACCATGAAACGTGATAAAGATCGATTTTCTTGAAGAGTTCGGACAAGGACGATCGAGGGATCTTACCGGTGGTGAACATGGCGTACGTCGGCCTTCCGTCCTGCAGCAGGAGGCACGCGAAAACGACGAAGGCGGCCATCCTCGGCAGAAAGCTGAAAGCCATCTCTCTACTCCTCTTAACAGACACTGGGAGCGGCGACTCGAAGTCGGTGGAACACCCACGATCCCCGTACGATCGGCATCCGCAAAGAACCGGGTCGAAGTCGATCACACCGGGAGAGTCTCTGGCCGCTTTGTCCAGCGTCGTGGTCTGATCGCTCGGTAGCCGATCGTTCCATCCGCGGTGCGATCTCCTCGATCCACAGGAACGTTTCACCACGCGCGCACGTCCGATCGATCGATCGTTGGACCCTTCGGGTTGCTGCGTAAACCGGAAGAAGCGTTCGCCAGAGGAGTCTTCCGGGCGACCCTCCATCGGGCTTACGGGGCCGAAAGTTCGCGTTCCTGTCGCCGGCGGCTCGATTAGGTCAGGATCTTGTAGAAGATGATCTGTCTCCAGCGCATCCTAGATCAATCGTCGAGTTCTTGATACAGAAACAATAGGACAATCGCGACCCGTCACTGGGGAGATTTCTTTGCCGATCGATATCGATCGATGTCGGTCGATTGTCGATCGTTCGTTTTCGCGGAAAGGTTGAAACGAACGCGAGGAAAACGCGCCAGATCGTTTTGCGATCAGGAGGATGTGCACTGCGACGTCGAACAGAGATCGCTTTCGATCCGCTCGCGAGATCGAGAGACGCGTGACGGAGTCTCGAACAACGACAACGGTTCCCACGACTGCGCGCTCGGGACGCCCGGCGTCGACTGGCGTCCTCTCCTCGTAGAGGGGACCGGCAGAGGCAGACGTGCACACGCCGACGTTCCGGCGTCACGGCGCATATCTCCGCCACCCCGGTACGAAATCTCTCACCCTTTGGTGAACCAGGCCAATCGGCGCTTAGGAGTCACCGCCCATCGCATCGCGGGGGCGTCAACCACCCCCGACTTAAGATTTTCGACTTTTCTTAGTCGGACCCGTTCCAATGCACGTATCGAATCTCCGGTGGCTCTCTCTGTTTCACCCCTCTCCCCCTACCATCTTTCTGTAACCAACCCCTCTTTCTCTCTTTCTCTCTCTCTCTCGCACACACTTTCTCCATTTTTCCCTCTCACTCTCTCCACCCCGTTTCTCTGTCTGGGTTCGGTCTGTCTTTCGGCGTACACGTGTCTTCCTTCTTTCCGGCAAACGCCGCGGCGCGGCTCAGCATGCGAGTAACGTGCCGCTAACAGAAGGGAACCGCGAAGAACGCGGCTAATTTCAACCTTTGCGGGAAATGTCCCTGATGCCGTTTCGACTTCCGGCTCGAAACCGAGGATCCTATTTACCGTGGAGAACGCGAGACCATCCAGCCAGCAGAATGTAAATGGCCCACGGCTGTTTTGATAGCCGACGGAAATGCCGATCTTGAGAACCAGACTCGTACAGCGCACCGGTCGCCTCCACGTCTATTGTGATAAACACGATGGAAAATTGTCGCGATCCCGACTCCATCCACCGCGAAATGTGCAATATACATGCGTGCTGATGATATTCTAGAACGTCTCTAACAGGGACTCGATTTCGAATGAAACTAGCAACGTTTGCTTGTTGCAACACGGTGAACGTTTCGTCTAGATATGGAAAATGCGTATAAATTTTAACGTGAAATTTTGAAAGGAAGTATGCTCTCCACGATGCTGCAGCCGGATTTTAATACGCTGCAAATAAAGTAGTTTAAATATTACATGTGATGCAATAGCACGAGTTAAAAATTAACGTATGAATCAATTTGAAGATCTCGCACTGCTGCAGCTGGAAATGTTTACGGACGGTAATGGTTTTTATAAAATAACGTACGAAAATGCATATTCGCGGAAAGATCCTCGGTCCAGAAATAATTGATGTGACGCTTGCGCGGAACCCGGCGCAATATGTAAAAAGAGCAGGAAGAACCGCGGCAGTCGTCCGGACAGCTGTTTACAGTTGATGTAGAATCATGTGGTATGTGACTGCGGTGCCATTAGAATAATAGTGCTCATCCTTTATCAAAAAGCAAGTCGCAGATGTACAGTACGCTCATTTCGTATGACATTTCATTTTCGTGAAAAATCGTCGGTGACGTTTCCTCGCGCGAAATAGAGCGTGGAACTACCGCGAACTTTTGCCGCCGCGCCGCGCCGAATACTTTCAAACTGTGATTCGACGTCGTTCAAATATTTTTGCGGGGACTAAAATTTTCGGGGACAACCTCGGCTCTCGTTCTCCCCGTTCGGCGAGCAGCGGGGCGGAAGGTGAAGAGGCGCGAGCGATTCGATTATACATCATTATATTCGAAATTACCGTTTTCCGTCGATCCGTTCAGCGAGACGAGTGATTAAAAGCGGACTGTTTGCGGCTCGGTCGCGACGTCCCGTCTCCCAGGAATAAAATCGAATTACAGTTTAATGAAATCCCGATTGCCGGGGCCCGGCCGCGGTCACAGAATAAAATCACTATTCCGCCGAAATAAATGCGCGCTGTAACCGCCGGGTTAATTCCGATTGGCCGGCCCGGAGATACGCCGAGAATAATGCGTCTGTTTACGGAGAAACCCCGGGCATCGAACAGAGGAGAGAACAGAGCACGAGGTATCTGCGAGAATCGCCGGGCTCGATGGACCAATTCCGGATCGCTTTATCAAAGAAGAAAACTCGATTTGAATCCGGTGCTATCTTTCTGAACGGCGGCGGCGATATTAAGCGGTCTCCCCAAAAACGATCGTCTCGAAAATTTCGAGAGAGACTCTCGAAATTCCACGGACCCCGGCCGAGAGATCGATCACCGTTTTGTTTGTCGAGGATTCGGAAATCCTTTGGCCCGTAGAGCGATCGAACAATAGCAGATAAATATTTCGTTGCAGGGAGAAAGTTGCCGACAAAGGAACAAGCATTTCGAGAACTTTTGCCAAATATTGGAATTCGATAGCAAGTTTTTCCGGGGAACCACGATGTATCCGCCCCTTTCCCCGTGTGCATACACACTCGTACACACAATACGCACGTATGTGTCGGTGTGCATACAAACGTTACGTTTCTTCAGGCTTTGCATACGATCGCGTGCACACGCTAAACCCCGGTGCGTGGAACGGTAACGAATATTTCCCCGGACCAGTTTGGGCCGATCCGGCCGAGAGCGTTTATTTGCGCGGACCTAGCAGAAATTAACCAGAATTGATAGGTGAAAAATTTACGCGTTGCTTCAAATATTTGGAAAAGACCGGCATGACCAGTCGAACTTTATTCCAGTGACGGGCTCGGCCGCCAAATATTAGCGGATCTAGTTCGAAACCCCGAGAATTCGTGCAAATTTATTCATCCATCCGCGTGAAATAATATTGCGTGTGTTTCGGTTGCCGCGTTACGTATCGGCAACATTACTATCGCGTTAATTAGCAACTTTCGACTCCGTATATCATCGCATTCCGACTGCCAATGTTTCATTTCCGGCTTAGAGCGGCCGCTTGCTTTAGAAACCCCGTTCGAACGCGTATTTGCAGTTTGTTTTTCGGAAATTTATCCTGACTCTGCCTACCGGGAGAGCCTATTGACCCTCGTGCGATCTCTAAAAATAGTTGCGCCGAACATTTACCTGTAGTTTTACGTTTCAATTCGACCAGCTGTGTTTCATTCGTGATCTCATATTCTAAAGGGACGCGTGAAATCACAAAATCGGTATCTGAAAGAATTAACAAGACTAATGATTTATTTCCCGTTTTTAAAGGGATATCATGTAATCACCGTCAGCCGGTTCAGGCATTGAAACATCCAAAAATGCGGCGGGAACAATCGGAAAGCGATTCGGCGCCGGAAAAATCTGGAAAAATCCTAGAATTCATGCCGGAAAAAAATAACTATACACGGGTTTGCTGTATTTAAAAAATTCGAGAATACATTCATACCGACATCGGCGGCATTGCCGTCTCCTTTTCACGAGGTTTATTTTATAAAACAGAAATCGCGTTCGAGGCAAACCCGCGGCTGTAGAATTCATCAATCTATGAACGCGTTTCACAACGCGCGCGCGCCGAACGGGCTGCGCAAAGCGCGTGCAAAAACGCACACAGGAACAAATTTAAACCCCCCTTAAGTCGAATGAAATTTTTTCGAAAATGGAATGCCGCGTGGCGGAAAAATAAGAGGAATGTTCGGAAATCCGATGGCCGAGCGGGTCAGCCGAAGCTGTTCGCTTCGGGGGAAAAATGAATTAACCGCCGTCAAGGGGGTGTGGGGTTGTTTCGTGAAAGGGGTGTGTAGTTGCGAGAAGGAAGTTTTATTCGGTGCATGGCGGAACATAAACATCGTATTCAGAGCGTATAGCTGCCGGTTCCCCTTAATACGAGCGATCCCGACGCAAATCCACGGGAGATCTGGAGTTCCCAGTGAGCGGTAAAGGGGAGGTAAAGGCAGATTGCATCGATGTTTGGCGAAGACAGAGTGGGAAACGTCGAAGAAGACGAAGGATGGTAGCGTGTGGGTGGGGGGTAGGTCGGGTTGGGTCGAGGCGGCTTTCATTTCGTTGATGTAAGTTTGAAGCTTCGTAGGTCTGACGGGCAACGCGTTTCGGCTTGTCCGCAGATACCCTCCGAGCGAGAGGAAGGTAAACCAGCCCCTCAATCTCGGCCAAAGTATCCGCGTTCATCGCCATCGGTAATCTCCGTTCTTCATCCACGGCTTTCTTCGCCAATATTCTCGACTCCCGTGGCTCGTTGCCGGTCACGTGTATCGGACCACCTATATCTTAAACCACCTCCCTATTCTCGCTCTCCGCACACATACACACCCCGTCTGGTCACAGACTTTGCAACTGTTGTAACAAAAGGAATTTACGCGTGGAACGATTAGCCACGGCGCTCTCTTCTATCAGCTCGTGACACGAGTTTCGGCCACTTTCGTCATTAAGAGAAACTTCTGCGGCCTGTGCGAGGGTGGAGCCTGGTGCCGGTAATATCTTTAAGAGAGTTACCGGCAACGCGGAATGATAGCCGGCGTGTCACCCCGGCAATAACTTCAACGACCGGTTATCGATGTCGCCCAACCGCGATTTATTCCCTCGTAATGAACGCCCGCGACGCGACGCTGATCATTTTTCAACGGACGCACCTTTAAAACCGCGGCTAATGGGAGATTGATCCCCGGGACGCGCTCGAGAACCGTCGGAAAGAACGGATCAAACGATCGGAACAAGGATATCCGACCCACGTTCCTCTTCGTTCCCGTTTCCGGGTGTTCCACGATGCCTCCTCGAGTCACCTATCCGACTGAGAACCGATTAATTGAACAGAAGATTCAACCGGCGAAACTGCTCACGCGAAAAACCATCGGCCGTCTAGATCGGGTGAATGATTTCTGAGCGAGACACGCATACTACGCAATTATAGTCTCTCCAGGTAAGTTTTGCTACGCGTGATTTTGTGAAACGCGTTTCGTCAACTACTCGTCGGAGAAATAATGGCTGGACGAGTGGCTAACTGGAATGCCCAGTCTACCGTGCACACGCGGATGTATCGCGATTGATAAAATATTGTTTGATGCATTTAATCGTTCGTGCTTAACACCTCGAGTGCCGTTACAGCTGCCTGACAAATTCCATGACATAAAAGTTGAAATCAAATTCGCTACGCTGAATACAGTGACGGGAAAATTCATTTATTACGGACAAATAATTCCGTCTAGAACAAACATTTTCTAGTCCGAACCCTAGCCCTTCTACTTAGCGATTCAAGGGTTAAAGTGCGCATCGTTGAAAGCACGTTGTGACTGATTTGCAGTAAGAAAGTCGGATAAAGTATTGAGCGCGTCGAATGACAGGAAAAGGAAAGAAAACGACGTGACAATCAGGAAGGAGTTTTTGCGAGGGACCCATCTGGTCTTATATTTTCATTTTCCCCGGGAATTGACTTCTTCGTTCAGGCTAGACTCGGCTTCTTCGACATTCGCACAGTCAACACGCGACGCGCCGAGCCGTCGTCGTCGCGTCGATTCGATTATTTCCCTCCGTATCGTCTCGCAAACTCGCGGGCAATCGTCGTCTCAGTACCCGAGGCATTATCTTTTCTCGGGCAGGTAAGCGACAGCGCAAACAAAACTTCGGTATGAGCGACGGATAATCGCACTTTCCAGACTCGAAGGCTTTACAACCAACTAAGGCTCAATACAATCGATGAGAGACTATTCAAACGATGAGACAATCGAAATGTAATTGCGTCGTCCCGATCTCCCTGAATGGCAATTCATTTTCCAAAGGGTGCCATCCACGTTCCTTCGCCTCTCTTCCTCTCGTTAGAACTCTTGCTTACCTCCCACATCTTTTGTCAGGACGAAGTCTTACAGAGAACAGCTTCTGGCGGAAACTGTTCGATGAAAACCGTGGATCCGATCGCAGAAAGAATTATTCGCGTGCACGTTAATGCTTTTACAATAGTCCACCGAAGTATAAATCCATTCTCGGTTTTTAAATCTCTGTGGGTCAAATATTTTACTTCTCTGAAATCGTGTCTCGACGCATCTGATCTATCATAAAGTGGTACAATGATTTTTGGTGCTGGACCTTTACACGAAAAAATATTTTAAACATTCACGAGGGAATTATTACGCCCACGAATTCTTAGAAATTTCTTTTAACCACGTTCCCCGAGAACTTCCCGACGCGTACCCCCCACAGAAACGAAATCAGCCTTCGCCGAAGGGGCGCATAATTCCGAAAATATTTTTCTGACATGATTGACGAGACTTCTTCGCAGCTCGGTCCCAGGTGATTACAGGTGGAACAGCGAATTCGGTGCCGATGAAATCGGAATTATCGTAACACGCGTCACGCCGGAATTCGATTTGTTTTCTGCGAGGAGGGAAGGGTTGTCCCGGTGGAGACGAGACAAAATTGTCGACTTTGCAAAGTTAGAATCCGTTCCCGAAAAGCTAAAGAAATTCATGATTGTTAGAACGGTCGCGGAGCAACAATTTTATAAGCCCTCGAAACCGCTCTTTTCCGGGCGCGAACAGTGAAAAAATAGAATTCTTTATAGACGAATCGGAAATAAAAAAAAAAGAAAAAACGGAAAAAAATGTGGAAAACGCAACGCTCGAAAATGTGCGCCTAAAGTGTTGACAGCAACGATGACTATCGGACGATGTCCACGTCGGGCTACGCGGAAACAACGAAGTCCGAAAACAGAGAGATAGAGCACGACGAGGACCATTCAGCGACAGGAACGCTGTTATGTCGGGCCAACACGGAGAGCCTCGGATTGCAGATTTAAAAAAAAAAAAAGTACTGTACAGTCGGATATCGCCAAAACCCTTACCGAGAGATACAGAACCGTGCGACCAAAGCGAAGGGGAAAGGGTGGAAGACGAGAACCAGAGCCAAAATTCGTTAGAGCAGGAAATAGTGGCACTTGTTTCCCTTCGGTGCGACTGAGAATTTTATGACACGAACAAATTGTTTACTTAAAAATAGCGACCACATTCGAGGCAACGCATCAACATTTCACGCGACCTTTACTGGCGAGAAAGTTATCATTGATGTGAGATCGAGAGTGCGAGCGACGTCTATATAAGCAGATTTTGTAGACATCCTGTTCTGCTATCAAATTAATAATTTTCGAATATGAGAATTTAAAAGATGATCAGCAATCCAGGTTACGGAGGCTGTCACCGAAATAGACGTGACATCTCCGGAGACACGAATGCATTAAAAGTGGTGAGGACTAAAATTTAATTTTCTGGATTGAACAGCTTCTTCGGAAGAATCGATTTCTAGAGAGTGGAATCAGTGCGAATGATGTCGGCGTGCAGATTGGTCGAAAATCGGGCGCACGTAACAGCGTCGAGGCAAAAATGTGAATAATTCGGAAATGATGGGGAGAGTACGCATACCCGAGGGCAAAGAGAGAATTAGAAGCGGTGGAGAGGGAATGGCGAGAGAGAGAGAAAGAGGGACTGAGTGGAAAAAAAGCAAAATATTTCCCACCGTCATAGCGAGAGCGTGCACACGCGAGCGCGCGTCGTATTGTCGACGCTGCGATGCGTTTTGAGCTTTCGTCGTACTAGCTTTTCAAATCTGCCATCGGCTCATATTAAGTTATGCGTTTCGCGTGCGTGTGAATTCGCGCATTATTCGCCTCGCCGGTTTCCGCATCACGGGAACAAAAAGCAGCACATGAACCGAATAACTGCTGTACACGTTGTCGCGGATTGTCCTCTTACCTGTGTCGCTCCGCGCAAATGAACTCGAATCGCCGACGAACAATCCGTTCGATAGGACAGAAAATTCTTTGTAAACTGTCCGGTGGATCGCCGACACGTGAAACCCGTTCCCTGTGAGCTTCATCGCGAAATCTGATGATTCTTTGTTGCTCGAACATTCGCTGGAAGAACACTCTTTTCTTGGGAACCTCGTAAAGTACGTGACATGGGTGCGTTCACATTTTGCCATTTAATTAAACCATTTTATCAGAATTTAAAATGTATTTAATGTCGAAGTGGTCGCGTTAAAGTTGAAGAGATGTCAGAAGAATTGAATTGTCGGTACAAAAAGTTGATCGTACGAAATTGGCCGAGCATTAGTACGCGAAGATAAACCATACTACCACAAGTGTTTGGATCACGAACGTAAGTCCGTGCTCGGATAGCAGGCTTGCTAATAGCGCAACGATTTATGAAGACTTCAGCGTGCTGGCTGGCGACTGGGCGCAGAGCAACCCTCAAAGTTGATTAATGAACGAGCCCACCGATCGGTTCGATTAAACCAGTGTAAACGAAAGGGAGACTGATAAATATCTGCCGATATAAACGTCGGCATTACGTCGTGACTTTTCGCATAAATCAAACCGCGACGACGTGGACGTGTTAGCTCGACGAGCGCGTATTGTTGCGGCGATATTTTAAATAATGAACGCGCGCACGCTAAACGGATAATGCACAGGGAATTTATTTTCTGATCGCAAAGTGTGAATTCATCGATCGGATAATGACGCGTAAATGCTCGGTAGCTTCGACAGTATCATTTCATTAGGTCTAAATGGACTGCTTATTTTTGGGTGTTCTGAGAATTTAAAAAATTTTCTACGTCAATTACGAAAAATTAATATTAAACGATCCATACTCAGTTTTCTCATAAATGCATAAAATCCCTAGTGATAAGATTATGGAAGTTCAGAAGCATCGATGCACTGCTTTCATCTCGCTAAAATTTTTAAAGAAAGGAAGAACTTATCACTTTGCTCCCGTTTCTGAAAATCGATGCTGATTTTTATTTTGCATGAGGATCCGCGGTCTAGTTCCGAGCGTCAGCAGATTCGAAACCTTTTAGGCAAACAGAACATTCTCCCTTTTCGAATATTTATATTATTTTGAACACAGATTTCAATATAAAAACCCGAGAATACACTATATAAACTTAGGGGTAAAACGGTACGTCGCTCGCAGTTGGGGCTAATGATTTCAGGGATTTTCGCGACTGTAGGGAAAAGTGGGAGCACGTCCTCGGGAGATTGATCTCGACTCTTTAAGTGTGTACCGAAAGGCACGCGCCCGGCGATAGAGAAATAGGGGAGAAAGAAAACGTGTGAGTATATCGTCGCGGCGGAGCTGCCGGTGACAGTTCTGTCTTCTCAGGCAAATTTCACTTTTTGTCAACCAACAGTCGTTTGAAAGGAACGAATATTGGATTCGGTTATTACATCTTCGACCTTCACCCGAAATCCCGTTCTCCTCCGAGGCCGTTCGTTCGTTCGGTAACCGGCATATTGAGATATCCGGGCGGTGCGTCGAGCCGCGAGACAATTCGCTCGAACGGGCGCGAGCGCGAGCAAAAGCAAGAGCAAGAGCGGAACTGTTCGTTCGCTAATTTTCTGTTAAACGTCATTGAATTGAAAATCTCTCATGGTCCTTTCCACCCTCCCCTCGGCCTGTCATTACCACGAGCGCCGAGGAGATCGAGTGACGTTGGTTTTGTAAACTGCGTCGAGTTCGACGTGTCGTTCGCTAAAAATCTCTGATGTCTGTTACAAATGCGCGCAAAAAGATCGATAAATCAGCTTTCGAGCGAGCTCGAGCACCGAAACTTCCCCGCCCGCGCGACTGTGTGTACAGAGGTGTCGAGAGTGACATTTTCTTCTCGAACTACCCGAAAAGTTACGATAAACCTGGAATACTAAAAACGAAGGTTCGATACATACGTTTCCGATTAAACGTACCGCGTTGGCCGTCGAGAGAATTTGGTTTCCGGGCAGACAGACACGCATTTGCTTACAAAATGGCGTATCCCGGCGTCCTAGCACTCGGTCCGACAATCTAAATTTCATCGGGGAGATTAGTGGGAGCCATTGGCAGCGAACTATTATCGGCTATTTGTACGATTCATTTTCGCCTGTCATTCTAAATGTCTGCAAAATTCTTGGTCGGACCGCTCTCGAAATTCGCCGAGGCTGACAGTGAAATGTGCTGATAGAGATGCGCATACGAAACATCGTACACCGCAGCGCGCGGAAATACCGGCATAACTGCACAGGAGGAAACGAAATCCAACGTCCATTAAAATGAACACACCAGGAGTGAAGAGGGATGAATCCGAAAGGATTACAAGTTGGACGCGATCGGACGTCGAGAATGACGGATCCGATAACGAAGGCTGCGGCGCTGCTTTCACCGGCATTTCCGACGGACGCGCCAGCTTGTGAACACTCCGTGAAAAGAATCCGACCGACGGTGTATGACGTAAAAGCAGAAACCCGCCGGTACGTCTAACAACGGCCGATTATCCGAAAGTATTCTGCCCAGACGCTTCTCCGACACCTTGAAAAGAATCTAGAAAATTCTACCATGGAACCTCGTGTAGCAAACGCTACCCTGCTATATTAGGGGATGTAAGCTCCCATCAACCCTCGTCTGTTGTTCGCAAACTGCCAGACAACTTTATGGGACCCATAAACTTTCGGCCTACTCTCAAGAACAATGTCAAGGCGAATGGGTACTTCTATTCCCAACACGAAATATAATTGTATTATTGTTCCTGTATACTTTAAAAGGTTGAAGTTATCCGACTGTTTGTGGTAGTCGATGTGAAACGGTGATACATGGTCGAGGAAGCAATTAAGGGGAGATCGGTGGTCGAGAATAGCCTAACGAGATCAAGAAGGCCGGAGGAAGTTGGTGATAGTGTGAAGAAGCTCTAAATAGAGTTTCCTCCTTTACTATTGGAATGCGACAGGTTAGTCGACGGTTACGAGAATGAACGAGAACGACGTCGAAGGTGCGAACAGAGGGGTGCACACGGGAACAGCGCAGGAATGGGGGATGAACGCGAGGGTTGGTGGTAGGGGTTGGCTGAGCGCGACGGGGGTGTTAGTTTCCTGGTCGGATATTAGCTGTCACGCAGCTCACTGGACAGCACACCAGACATATATACCGGGAGAGGAATCGGTGTAAAGGTAGCACAGTGCACCTAAGCATCGTGGACGCTCGACATTGGAAGCTTGCCACATTTATGTATAGAAAAGTCTGATCCATAGATACCAGCAGACGTTACGGAAACCGGATCGACCATGGCAACGAATGAATTCCTAGATTCCAACGGGGTCTATCGTTTCCTCTCTCTCTCTCTCTCTCTCTCTCTCTCTCTCTCTCTCTCTCTCGTCCTCTCATCGCCCTCTCGGTTTTCTCTCTCTTTCCGCGCTCATTCTTCCGTTTACTTGGCCGAAATCAGGCTTCCTGAAACGTTCGAGTGATCGATTCACGATTACAGAGCCGAGCCCCGGTATCGGACGGTTCTCGGTTAGGAGATCTAAGTCGCTCCACTGATAAGAATGAAGTGACACAGATAAGGGCTGCCCGTTTACGGTCAACACACTGGTCACCCCGTTCCGATATACCCGGACTTACACTTTTTCGCTCTGGCCGTCCCTGCTTGTCCCGGGTGCATAGAAAATTTCGATCGGAACGGTGCGTAACGAGTAGATTGCGGATCTTTACGGATAATCAAAAATTTTCTTGGAATTTCTACGTGGAAAATGCATTATCGTATGCAGAAACGATTGAAGAAATATATTGGACACGCATTTCTCTTCTAAGAAGCTGAAGCAAAGCTGAAAACAGGGGGCGAAATGATTAGCTTTAGATGAGCCGATACGGATCAGGCGATTCGGTAGAACCAAGCCTTAAAATGCATCATAGTTGATTGATCGATCGTTGCTCAACGCCTACATTAACCTAAATAATCGCGTCGAGGCCGAAAGCTATTAGCGAAAAAGAAAATGAAAGTCTTTGGCGAGCGTACAGAAAAAACGAACATATTCCTCGAAACGCATCAGCGAATTAATACTTGGATAGCCGAGTGGAGAACATTTCATATAATTCAACGAAAACTAAAATCGGAAGAATGTTTCTTCGATAAAGATTTGCGGGTGCTACGAATGCACAACAATCGATCTAATCGTTACGCAACACTGAAATATCCTTCGTGTTGTTGATGCCGTATCGGATCCTTTATATCGATAGCAGATGCATTCGGGAGATTGTAGGCTGCGCCGTTCGAAAATTCGATTTCGACAAACGCGTGTGCGCGAGCGTCTCCGTCGAATAAAGTATGAAATCGAAAGATAGTTGGCCCACTTGAACGGGAACGTGGTTCGCGAGGAGATTCGCGTTTAATTGTCGACGAGAAGAGGCAGAGAAGTTGTAAAGTACACGATCGCGGCGCCTTGATGAATGTATCTAAGCGACGTTCATCCTACCGCACGATATCCAACTACGTGTAAACCTACGGCCTACGTTATAGCCCGGGCTCGCCATACGTGATGCAATGCAGCCCAGGTAGTCACCAGAATACCAAACTACCCGGCTAGCACCGGCACCCCACCCACGCAGCCCATACTCAACCCATACTCTCGACACACATCTCCTTCCAGGCTACCACGGCGCAGGAACACCGCCCCTGTGTCTATGTCACTTTTTCCTCGTGTTCATATCGAATCGCCACCATGTGTCTACATCCTCACCCGCCTCTATCACGGTTGCATACGACGAAACTCATTTTCACCGTGGCCTTTGCATCCTGAATCTGCGGAACACAGACATTTCGCTGTCTCCGGTAGCATTCGACCAATTTCGCGACCCTCGTCACCCATCTTTAATCACCGTGCCCAAGGAACGGGGATTAGGCTTCCGAGTCCGCGAGTCGCCCGGTGCGGGCAACCGTTTTGGCGAACGCACGCGTTTGTTTGGGACCGTGGCGGTCCTTTCGGTCGGTGTATCCCGGTTGTATTCGGGCGCAGCCGACGCGACGGTTAAGCCCGAACACTAGCAGAAGTATACATTCCTCGTGTACATGTTAAAAATGATTTTTCATGGGAAGTTCGAGATAAAGAGGGGGCTAAAATTCATTTCTTGATCTATTAGTCGAGGCGCAGCAGCGTTCCGTGGAGGGTTAGGTCCTCTGATCTCATAATTTAATCCAGCCCGTTACGGTCGCGGCGCGACAGTCAATTAAATTTTAACAAGTTCTTTTTCCGCTTGTCCTTTAAACCGAGCCCAGAATTAGCTTCTCCGGGCCGAAGTGAATTATCGCCAGCCGCCGAGATTCGCGAGTTCTATGAAAGCTCGCGGCCCGACCCCCGTCATTACTTCGTTTATACGGTAGGATCCTGCGCATCGATCGGAATTTATTGGATAAGGTATCGCCAGTAACGAAGTGGCGCGGTGCCTGGAAACATAGAAAAATCGAGACAGAGAGAGAGAATAACTCGTGAGATTCGCATCACACCGGTATTTCGGGTAAACAGCCCGTCGCTTCTATATTCAGCCGGTGGCGAAAAGTAATTCTATGATTTCGAGGTCTTCTCTTCGTTTGGGACATGGATTTCCGTCGAGTCGGCAAACTCGTCTTTTCGTCCTTCAAAAATTCGGTGGACGAGTCGCGCGGAACATTCGTGACTCTACTCTATGATACGCCCGGTCCCCTAGATTTCACGGACTCAGCTTTCCTTCAGGCAGGACGTAATTCCTTTAAGCGTCCGTCCCAACCGAGCAACATTATTCGATCGAGAATTATCTTATTCCGTAATAAGGACGTTTCCGTCGTCGATCCACGGGTCAATATCACGAAGTATTCGTACACCTTTTAAAAACGAATAACTTCTTCGAAATTCCACCCAACAGCTTGAAAAAAAAAATTATATACACATTACCTGGTAAACTAATCTCGAAAAATTGGCTCGATGGTAGAAACAATAATCGCAAGACACGACGAACTTGATAAAACGTTTCGTTCCGAAATAGATGCACTCGCGATCAAATTATATTTTCTCGAATTATACATCTCTCCGCGTTTCATTATCACACTCGGGACTTCTCCGCTGCGAGGGCTGGCAAAGACACGACCGAACATTAAGCTAAGATTTCGAAACCCCAGAAACACAAATGTTTACTCATCACTTAGTACCTTGTAAGAGAAATTGTTTAAGGTGGCGCAATGCAAATACTGGAGAGGAGAGATGTAATTCTAACGCCGCTCGATAATTCCGACCTCGTTCCCGCGAAACCGTACGAGTCATAAATTATAATTCTAAACGACGGGATGCTATTAAAAATTGTCGAACGCAACACGCTGCGCTGAAACAGTTCGACGGAAGAAAATCTGAGAAGAAGAACGAAGCGGTCAGCGTTCCTATTTGGCGAGACGGGCATAAAAGGTCGAATCAAAGCGAAATTCTCGGGGAAGAATAGCATCGTTCGGTTGCTGAAACAAGCCACGGTTATGATTTTAACACGAGTCGATAGATAGGTCGAAAGAGATGCTGACGGGGTCGGTGCTGGCTGGCTGGGTGGTAGGATGGTTCTCGGATGAAAACGGTTCCGATACATCGCATCGGTGGAAAGAAGCTTGCGGACATAGGCAACCCGTAACAGTTAGAGGTTCGAGGGAGAGCCAGCCAACAGAGCCGGGTTTTCTATCCTGCTACACGAGCTCTCGTGGATTCTGGTAAGGGATGGCTGACGGTGAACTCGAAGGTTGCGGAGGATAGTTAGAGGGGTTGGGGTTGAACGTGATCTTTCATAGCTGCTTGATTGGCCGGCCGAGTGGGCGAATCTATTGTCCCGGCAGCTCACCGTCCGAGCCGCTCCTCGAGCGACAAAATATTTAAGGCCACCGCTAAACTGGCAACAATAAAAGGAGACACGCTGATGAAATCAAGATCGCAGGAAAAGTTGCGCGCCACTCTCGGCCTCGCACGTCCACGTGGGACGGCGCCAGAACGAAACAGACGCTGTTGGATGAACGATCCATATAACATCCCCGTGAACAGCTTTGGGGAGGAACGCGCCGCACCACACCGACAGAGAAATAAGCGCAGGATTACCGGTCTCGCGAGATCCTCTGTCCTCGCATTATGAAATTAATGCTTTGACCGATCGTTCTGCTGTCATGCTCGCGCGATCACTGTTGAAATTAATATTCCCGCTGGCTGGGGGCACGTTCCTGCTAGATTTGACGATCAAAATAGTCTTTTATGTCTCTGTCCCGAAATTGTGAACGTTGAATAGAACATTTACAGCGCGCGAAACGAAAAGCTAGAGTGGACGCCTAGCTCTCTGGTATTCTTTTTTCCCTGTCGCAGCGAAACACGATGCGTTGTAACGAAGGTACGAGACTCGCCCGGATTCTTTATCACTGTAATCAGGCTGCGTGCATTTTGTTTCACGGTGCTAATTGCGCGAGAGGTTACGGCACGGGCGCGGCTCTAATATTTTCCTTCCTCGATTTCATCCCCGAAAAATCAGGAGCGATCACACTTTGCCAGAAACGTACGATCGACAGGTGATTCGAGCAAATACCGGTACTTCCTCGAAATACCTGGTCGCCGTGGATTACGCCCGGCCACGGTCAAAGAGAATAAAGAGGAAAGAAGGTCGGAGAGAAAAACGAGACAAAAGGTGGGGAGGAGAAAGGGAGAAAGAACCAGGCCGCGAGAGTATGTGTGTATTTTCCAGAGGAAAAACGAGCGGAGTCGTGGCACGGCTCGTAAATACTAGGCATCCCACCGTTGATTGGGGCGTGAATCTTCCAAGTAAATATATATATATATATATATATATACAATATATATACATATATGTATTTGTACATGTGTGCCTATGTAACCCCGTGTCTATATACTTTCTAAACCGGGCAACTTACTTTCGGCTGTGCGAACAGAACCACCGATACACTGATTACGCCACGGCGGCTTAATTGATTCCAGACCAATCTGGAGATCCCCCGGATCCCGATGCTACTTTTTGAACTTTATCTCTATTTTCCTTTCTTCCTCTTCGTCCACGGTTCCCCTCTGTTCTTTGACTTTCCTTCTCGCACCCGATACTCGATCCTCGACGACCCAGCAATTTTGTCTCCGACAACGATTTTTGCTTTCGTCGATGCAATCGAGCCGTCCTCGTAAATTCACCCGCAGACCAGGTCGCCCTTAACGTTTCTCACCGGCTACGACCGCTCCGGAACAGTCTGATAGAGCTCGTAATCAACTGCCCGTCCACTGCCAGAAGATTTTATGCAAACTCCGCTGTTGTTGCTATAAAAGAATATTCATCAGTCTCGTTGAAGAGCTCGCTAGTTCCACTGTTAAAGACGAATTGTTCCTATTACTCCATTCTGCTGGGATTTAGTGGCACACGATGAGCGCGACGTCACAGTAAAAGGGGGATTATGCAATCCTCCACGACGCTGCAAACGTAACGACGTACGTGTTCGGTCACTCCCTTGTTCCATGTACTCCCTCAACCCTTTTGCGATGGTCCCCTCCGAATCTTTACCCCGTTTCACCGACGCTTAGCGAAAGGCAGCCTCTCGAGCAGCTCGTAACACAACTGAACTTAAATCGCGCGGCTAGTCTCGCAAGCGAAACAAGAAGTAACAGCTGCAACGCCTCCGAAACACCACGATATATCCGAGAGATCGAGCAGACGAATGTAATTATGCGGGATACACCGTGGGGTTCCTCTAGCTTCTTAAATCTACGGGGAAACTTTTTGATTTATCGCTTCGACCGCCTGCTTGACCCTTCCGACGTTCGCTCCCCGCTTTGTTGCGCGATCCTGCGAATCAGGAGAGCAATTCAATAATTACGGAACAACATTCTTGAAAGAACAATGAGCAGAACACGGTATTCGTAGAATTCGGAAATGAAATTTAGCATCCTGTTTCCGAATATTTGAGAGAGCCAGTATCTCAAACACGATTTCTTCTTGCCTCGTAAAGATGACGAACGAGCGGAAGTTTAGGAACAGCTGAATAAAATGTTTAAAAGCGAATATATAAAGGTATTAACTTTTAGTGGTGCAGACGATTCTTGGCAAGACATTAGTCTACGAAGATTGCATTTCGACGATGATATTGTTTGCCGTTGGATATCTACTCAATATTGGTCCGTCCCGTACAATGTAAATATCGGAACGGTCCTATCGCGAGGCTAGAGGGACCACGCCGTAGTATAGCATTCAATGAAACAAGTTTGCCTTTGTCCGACAATTACGTTGAAACAATGAAGCGTCCCGATCCTTTCGACCACCCCGTTCGGCAGCTGCCACATTCTACACAGTACCCACACCCGCTATTGCCTTTCCGGACCTTCATCTCGGTTGTACTACCACAACTAATATCAAACTTTGCCGAAAGTAAAAACAGCATCGTTACCCAACATCGCCGATCTATATTGATACAAAACTGGTGTTGTGCACGTTGCCACGTAAATATGAAACGGTCCGAGATTATTCCCTGTTCTCTCAAACGCGAAGCCGAATCAAAGTTGAGACCCACCTTTCTACAATTCGAAATGATTTGGATGTCGGATTCCTCGTTCATCTCGAACGTATTTATATTTAATAAATTACCAAGCATTTAACGCTAAGACTGATTCAAATGTTTTAGCTTATAAAAATGACAAGGATCTATTTCTTTAGATTTTGTGGAATTTTGATTCAAATATGTGTAAAATGAAAAATATGATACCAGCAGTTGTAGGTTTAGTGTCAAGTATTGTACGAGTAAGTTAGGTTTGGTATGCATAAAAATGAAAATCGTCTAGAATGGGAATATTTTATGCCGGAACAACGGTTCGACGGCGCAGAAAAAATGCAGTAATCGCGACGAAAGCGGTGCAACGATGCACCCGTGGAGCGTGGACTCGTTACGCGGTGGCATTAGGAGCCGCGATTATTATATCGCGGCGGGTTCAGCCAATCACTCGTCGGATGGCCGCAAGGTTCGTGATTTCGAGCAAACATTTGCCGTTAGCTGCATCGGCGAGGTGTACGTATACGTGGCACGTGCACAGGTGCACCGACACACGGGTGTACACATGTAGGGAACCAGCACACGTGGAAGGAGAGAGAGAGAGAGAGAGAGAGACGGATGCACGGATAGACAGCAGCCCACGTCCACACGCGTATATATATACGAAGGGATAAGCCCGAGAGCTTTGCGCGCGGCAAGAGTTCGGCCGCGCAATCCGCAGGCGGAATACTAACTCACCTAATACAATCAATTATTTCCCGCGGAACATTCTCTCCTTCTGTTTTACTTCCAGGTAGCGGCGCGCGGCATCGTCGACTCGCCTTCGTCCCTTTTCAACCCTTACCCACAGACCCTCTTTTATGTACGCGAACGCCCAACACCCCCGCAGAAAACACACTAACACAGAGAGTGCTAGCCGTTTCTAGACGCGTGTTCGCGTCCCTGCACGCCGGAGTTAGACCTACCGAGCTCCCGGATATATGTTTACGTTCACCGAACAAATTATACTCGGTGTTCGTGGGCGGTCCAGAATCGCGTGGACATTGTTCCCTGTGTGCCACCTACGGGCGAGCATTATTGTCGCCATTTCCAACCACCGTTACACGAGTTATCGGAGAATCGTCTTCGAAGAGTTTCTTTGTCGAGAAGTGCTCCAACGGGACCAACGGTAGAATTAATTATGAAGCATGGCGACGAATATTGCCGCGAGTAGAATCAGCCGAACATGGTCGGGCGCTTTGTGCTAGACCGTAAAATAGTACCTTTGAATCGTCTACAATCTTTTCACCGAAACTAATTCTGATCGAACAATTCATTTCTAAATCTGTGTTTGAATACTTGCATCTCGATTTCGAAAACATCCGTCGAAGCAACTGTCTGTCAAGAGAGGCTAGCTTCAACCCGACGTTTCCAGACACGAATGCGCGAGAAGAAGCGATAACAAATTCGGACAGCTAATCCCCAGCTTCCGAAGGGCTGGGGAAATCGAACGCGTTGCTCGAACGTCCCCGACGTGGCGTTCTTAATGTTTAAAAAATCCCGTCGATTTCGCGAACACTCGAGTTCGTATTGTAATTGAATCGCATCTGGAATCCGCAGGCCGTTAGAGCGAGACTGTTGTCGAAAGGGAGCGTAAGCAAACGAACTGCTGGCTGGCAAAAGGAGGGGTCGCGATGGAGGCTGTAAGAGGAAGCTAAGAAGAAGAAGATGAAGAGGAAGACGAGGAAGCATAGAAGAGAAGCAGGAAGAAGCAACTGGGGAAGAAGAGGAAGTGGCTGGGCGATCGATCAGGTCGCAACTTTCCTCGGAACGGGCAAAAGATTCCGCGGGGGATGAAAAGGGACGGAGGGATGTGGTCTGTCGGTATTCGATGCCCATACACATCCAACCAGGTGTAGAGAGGCATGAAGCAAGCCGTAAGTAAGCCGTAAGCCGTAGCAGGCCGTGGGGGCTGGCTCTGACTGGCAGGTTTCTTCATCGGAGAAGCCACCGGAAATGATGCTTCCTTCCTCTGTACCGGGGATATATTGTCGCAACGCGTACCGCGGGACGTATCCACGGCCTCGTCAATAAATGTGCCATCGACGAAAATATACTTTAAATATGAAACAGTCAGGCGCAAGGCCCCGATCCCCATCGAGATGACTCCCGACAGCAACATGCCGAGAACACGCCTCGGCGTACCCTCGGCCTGGCTTCTCGACTTCCTCGAATCCGTCGACGACGACGAAGACGACGCTCTTTTCTACAACTTTCGTAACGGCGAGCAACCGGAACTTTGCCACCGTTCCTCCTCGAAAGATACCTGCGCTCAACGTTTTTACTGCAACTAGCTGAATAAATCAGTTGCCGCGGCCGAATTACTTTGCAACTGGGCCGACGCGATCAGCCGACGGCGGAACCGCGGCCTACGGACGATCTTCAAAGTCTGGCACCGAGATCGACAGCTCTATCAGGTTGTTGCATAAGAAATGTCCGATTTTTAACGGTAACGTCGAGGAAACATAATCTTCGAGACAAAGATGTGTTTACGAGATTGTCGAAGGAAATAATTTACTGTATAAAAAAGAGGAAAAATCATTTATCGACATGTTTAATTTTTTTAATTTTCCAAGAATATTGAAGTTCGTCCACTCGATTCTGCTGTAAATGCATAGGGCAACAATGATCGAAGATCCGCGGTATAATTATTATATTTTAGAACGTTTAATCCATCGGACTGATTACTTGGGAATTTTCCCGCAGCTCCGACGTGAAGGAAAATGTCGAAATCCGCTCGTCGCGTTCGTCGAAACGCATTAGCCAGGACAATGGGCAACGCGGTAGATTCCGCAGGAACATAACAATGTAATCCAGTGGTAACTCTCTCGCATCGAGGCGGAACACAAGGGGTGTTATGATATTTATGAATGTATAGATAGGAAATTGACAGACGTCAATTTATTCTTCAGACCGGCGCGACGGCGCCGTACGTTGAAAATACGAAGTGAAGAGAACTGTATGCCACACAATTGCGTTTCCGCCTATTTCCCTCCGCTACTGCGCCATCTCTGACTTCCATACCCTCTGTGAATTCTCAAAAGGATACTACCTTTCGCCTACTTTTGTACCGAACATATCGGGTCCTCTGAGATACATACAAATGCAAGATAGGACACGGAATATCCAGAACGGCTACCGCTCAAAATTCGATATCTTCACGGAAAAATCGGATTTTAAAGAGTATCCGTTGGATTTTTAGAAAATATAAATCCACGTTGCCGTGTTCGTTAGGAAGACTTCGGAAAAATATACTTCCAAGAAACGGTAGTCGTTTTCTTGGTTTCGACCGTTTCTTTATGAAACGACGCGAAAAGAAAATTGGTAGAAATGTCCAAATATTTTCTGCGAGCTTCCAGAGACGCGGGAGAAGTGGTTATCGCAAACCATGGTCGAATAGTAGGTTTTCTGGGAGCAGTAAATGCACGTGCCTAGACGGAAAGATGGCTGAACGTCAAAGTCTGCACCTACATATGCGCGGAGGCCAGCATCGGTCGTGACGACGGCTGCGCTTCGTTATCAGAAACGAATGCCAATTATACTTTAACCAAACTGCGAGTCCAATTTGTGAGCCGGCTGCTGGAGTGGCCTCAAACTTCGGACGAAGGGACCTCTCCTCTACGTAGGCCAAGCGTGCTGTAGTGCCTATACTTGCTTCGCCACCAAAATAACAAGAATGTCTCGGCCATTCGCTCCCCGACCCAACTCCGGGCTCGTTCTCCACAGTCTCGAGACGAGCAATGAGGCGTGCGCCGCCCCTAAGGATTCAATTGAACACATTTATGCCAGTTATTTCTATAGATGGAACCGAACTTTCCCTCCGTCCCTCTTCTCACGGACAGATATGTGCAGCATCTTAACTCGTTATGCTCGTAAAGCTGTTCATACATACCATTTTAACACATTATCTATCGGCGATTATACCACAATTTTTGAAAGTCTCTGCATTAGGAACCTCAGTCGTAAACCAATAAAATAAACTAATAATTTAGTTTGGAATTATTATATATAGATTTCGTTTATATTTTGTCCATAAATTATAGTTACTACGATTATAGTATTCTTTATTATATTTGTTTATTAGATTTCTTATAATTATGTATACATATTACATTGAAGAACCTTAGTGGGATTAAAGTGAATCCCGCATCTATCCCGCGGGATTGCAAACCGTACACCCAAGAGGATTTCGTAGAGGTGAAATACCGCAAGTGGCGACTGGGTTCTCGGTATTTTTGCCAGAACAAGGAGCAATTCGAATTATCGAGAGGATTTAACGGGTTGACTTGAAGGCAGGTCGCTAAGTAGCGTTGAATCGTGAACCGAAGTCACGGGTCGAGCATTTCGCTCTGGCATCGTGTGCCGACGTTATCGCGACGTCTCTTATCGACTGGCAGAAGAGCGCATAAACAATAGATGCCGGCAGTTCATCGGGCCGATTGCGATACCGTGCACGTAGTCGCGCATGGGAGCACGGATATTCGTCACAGGCGTGTACCGGCGTGGCACGGCGCGAGTACGAGCTCGACGTCCGCGCGTTAGAAAGAGTAGACGTATGAAGATTGAAAATGGATTTTCGAAACGCAATTTCCCAGCGAGAAAATGAAGAGAGAGAGAGGGAGCGAGAGCGTGTGCACGACCGGGCCCGGCCATGCGTGTTCACCGGCTCGTACGTTGAATATTAACAAAAATAATCCAGCCTCGTGCAAAAGCCACACACCGTCGCGCAACTCCGATCCTCATTTGCTGGACGGTCTTTCACCAGTGCGAAGCCTTGTTCGACGCCCGGGTGCGTAATTGCTACGGTACTTTTCGAAATGGCGAACGCAAAGCGGAGCCAGATAATTCGAAACGAACATCGGGATCATCGCCGCTACGGTTAAAATGTAATTCGATCGCATAATTTCGTTTCTGCGCGCCCGCGCGTCCCCGCGGCAAATCAATTTGCCTGGGAACGGGAAAATTTGTTGCCAAATCGGCGAAAACATTGCGCAAATTTTCCCGCATTTATACCCTCCGATGGAGGGACTTCGGCACATTTTTAATCAATTGTGTAAATTGTCCCGGTATCGTTTTTACGATATTGTTTTTACAGGTACGATGATTATAACCTTGTTGTGAAACTTTATATTTCTCGCATAAATAATTCGGGATGGAAATATATTTCGTCGGAATGTGTTCGTTGGGCGGAGGAATTTCTTTCTCCGCGGGATTTTTTGACAAAACGGTATGACGCTGAAGCCCCGGTGACACTCGAATGTGGCAAAGTGTACGTAACCAAGCGGACATTGAAAATTTCTTATGGACCGAAAGCTCTTCGTCACGCGGCCACGAAACACAGCCGCGTCTGTCAGCTACAGGATCATTTCCAATCATTTTCGGGCGTGCTTCAAACACCGGCCTGAAAATCGATGAAATATCGCGTGAAGTGATCGAATCCCGTGCCAAAGACACGGACAAAATTTGCGATAAAAAAAGAACCTAAACCACAAATATTTTTTTTCAGTGGCGAATTAAAAGATCGAAAGCGATAAACGTTAAAATAAAGCGACGAAGAAGAGAACGCGTTCGATGTATTAACAAATGTTCGGGCGAAACGGTATTTCGCATGATTTCCGCGGATTACAGAGGAGAAAAGGCTCCTCCCACTCCTCGCCGATTATTTATCGCGTTCACCGACCCATAGGAAAATCAGGTTAGATTGATACGTATCAGATCAACGAAATTTATCGCAGTGTTGTAACGATAATTACGTAGCAACGCGTTAATAGGTATTATCGTGAGCAGGCCAGCGTCACGTGCAGCCATTAATGAAATCCTACGTGAGAAAGGTTTCGATCAGCGAATTGCTTTTAATTACGTTGTCATTCCCTTCAATTTACAACCGGCGAATAACATTTTCAGCGGCGATTTCCCGCTAATTCTATTTCGCTCGACTCGCCCGAAACTCCGAAATGTTTCGGATACAACAATCCGCACTCCTAAACCAACGGGATTTTACATCTTTTTCTGAAACATTACTTAATTACGGGGACCGTCGCGACGCGAACAACTGTCCGAATAAAAAACGCCAGATGTCCCGAATGATTCCAACAGAACAGAGGGATTACTCCTTGCGGATCGTTTCAATCGAATTGGCTTCGAGTTCAATTATTCCCGTATTCACTGTACCAGCAGTAATTTTGTTGCACACTCTCTCCAGCGCGTCACGCGAAATTTGCCGCCGTTTCCATTTGGAAATGATCGAATTGGGAATTAGACTTTTATTGCGTCCTGGACGTCCGAATCGACCCTCTTGCGTTGCTCCTCGTTTTCTTTGTTTCGTTCGTTCAGAATCGAACGATTGCTGGTGATTTAATGTACGTACATCTAACACTAATTTTGTATTAAGAAAAGTATAATATCGCCGATCAATGTTTCCAGAGATCGAAATTAAAAATATGTGCTCGCGTTCCAGAGTCTGCGCGGCTTTCGCGACCGACTGCAGATTTAAAAAATTGAGTCATCGCCAGGCAGATAATGCGTTAATTGTTTCCACACGTCGACTGACAACCGGAGCGGGGGGGGGGGGGGTCGGTTCACTTCGGTGCGAGTGGCTGTTGAAATTTCATTATTATACGCGGGCGGCAGTATATCGGCGATATGTTCATGTTCCAGTGGATCGGGAGAATAAAAAAAAAAATCGCTCTGGAAGGCTCGATAGCGAATAAAAAGTCTGAGCCGCCTGAAATTCCCATTTGTGAAAATATACAGAAGCGGTGGAAGAGGTAGGACGGGGTGGAAAAAGGACGCGCGCACGCCGGAACCGTCAAGCAGATTTCAACCCTCCGGGGGCCTGCGAGCTAACCTCAGCTAGAGCCGATTAACGATGCGATTTATCAAAAAATAAAAGCACGCTTTTAAGTTGATATTTCGGGACACATGGCGCTGGTACGTTACGACCGTGGAAAATGTCCTGGACCGAATAGCCTTCGTTTTTCCTGAACGGTATAATTACCGCGTTTTCGAAGGCTCGTTTACTTTCCGGGATCTGCCTCGCCCGGTTATCCTTCCTACGCCGATTAACGATTTTCCGGCGACCGTTGACGGGAAACCGGTCCATATTTATGTACCCCACAATTCGACTAAAATTCTGTGGACGACACGCGAAAGTCAAGAAATATTTCTCAAAATGACTATTGGAAGATAGCAAAATTACCGGGGGATGTTCCAGGTCTTACAAAATAATGAAAGCAGTGTGATACAACAGTTTCCATCATTTATATCATTTATGTAAAGCACGGTAAGGTGAAATCTCTCGCTTAAAAATTAATTGAGAATTTATTTATATTCTCTCCAACTTCCGAAAATTCATAAAAGATAAAACTGCCGTCCAATGATTCAATAAATCCCGATTGTTCCGCGACAACGTGATCTGTGGGACTTTCAGGCTGACACCTCCAATCGGGAGGAATTATAAGTTCCCACGGATAAATCTGATATTCGTTCGCTATGGTTTCCTACCGCAGCCGGTCCAATCGCGATCGATAGGATTTCTTAGCCGATTCAAAGACGTGACGAGTGAAATTGCGAGGAACCGACGTCAGACAATATTTCGCTCGTTAAGGGCCACAACGCAACGGTACCAGAAGAGGGCAGGAGGTATTAAAAGTAAGGCACGATGGGCGAACTTATCTCATTAGAACAGCTTGTAAAGCCAATCTCCGCTGTGCTCCTGAACCGACCCCTGGATTACGCGCCACTTTCGAAGATGATTGAGAGTTGGGCCCTGTCTCTCCCATAATCGGAGTCGTTCCATCGGATCTCAGGGAAAGGGGAATAAACTCAGCCACTTGGAAAAACGCGTGACACGCTCGTCGATCGACCCGCATGAAACATAAATTAATTTAAACCCTCGCCTACTAGATCTTCTCTTTGATTTTGTAGGAGAAACTAGTTCACTTTCTTTCATGATTTAGTTGACAAATTGAACTTGTTCTTTGGATGATCCTTGCTGTCCCAGCTGCTGTACTGAAAGAGATTGTCAGCCTAGCAGACTGATCCAACTTTTACAGCAAGATCTCCAATTAGATCGGTATCAGAATATTAAATATCGTTCCGGGAGGGAAAGTTCAGATTAATTGGGCGATCTATTTTAAGGAATCCCGGAGATCTCTGATACGAGAAAGCAATTTTGCGTAGGGTCGGACTGGATCGATGGAAATTCGCCGGCAGGTTTCCCCCGGCGGCTGTTCATTTTTCGGCCCTTCCGGAATCATTATGAGTCGAGCGATCGGCGTAGGCGCACGATTACCAACTAAATCAAAGCGGCGCGCGAATATTGAAATATGCTAAGAGAACCCATCTCGCCACCTGTTCCCTTAATGCACTCATATGTATGTGTAGGATATTCTAATGCGATTTCCGATTCATAATGCATCGACGGGGAGCAAGGGCAGGAGGAGAAAGATCGGAGGAAATGAACATGGCAGAAACAAGAATCGCTCTCTTAACTTTTTTCGGATAATCAAGGAGGAGCGATCACTTTCAGGGTCGATCGAAAAAATCGGGGAGTGAAGAGGTATCGAACGGGTTC
Organism: Lasioglossum figueresi; assembly: GCA_028455805.1. NCBI lineage: Eukaryota > Metazoa > Arthropoda > Insecta > Hymenoptera > Halictidae > Lasioglossum > Lasioglossum figueresi. The sequence goes on from CM052190.1 coordinate 4,235,098, forward strand.
GACCGATCGAATTTTCATTAGCTCCCGCGAGCCTCGATCTCCGGACAAAAAGTTGCCGCGCGATATTAAATTACTCGTCTGCCCTTTGCTGATAGTTCGGAGACCGTGAACAAACTTCCCGGGGAACGACAATTTTTCTAAGTTTCATAAACTTTAAGGATTATGTGGGTCTCCGGGAAACTGTGTTTTAATGGAAGCCCGAGGAAAAATGGTCCCGGGAATATTTACTCCCCGACTATTATATATTTAGCCTAAGTTATGAAGGGATATTCTGAATGTATTATTATAAGACAGTGTACTTATAAATATTAATAGAAGGAGGAATACGATGGCGTAACATCTCGTTACACTCACAGCTATTAGATCGTTCGGAAAGTCATTTCGCGTTTTTCATTTTTGAACGCAACCATTTTGTTGTGGGCACTGAGTGGAAGGTTATGAAATCGGTGAACTATCCAGACGCTTCTATATTGACATCCATCCGGAGGAATTTGCGCTTTATCGTAACGAGATTCGATAAATATTTCGAAAGCGCAAGATGGAAACGGATATGATGGTTAATGCGAATAAATGGCCCGGCAACCGTCCATATAGCTGGGCATTATGTTATAAATTAGCTATTGTTGCCTGGTCATATCCGGATGTGGCTAACTGACGAAGGATAATTTAACCGTGCTGCGTTCGGCACTATCCGCAGGAGTCACTGCGAGCTCCCGGAAATGCCCTTTCTAATTAGCATACCGGCCCACGTGGAAATTATGTCCGATTTGTTGGTGATTTGACAGCCCGCGGAAGGCAACGAAATTTTCTCAACCGCGTGCGGGGAAAACGCGCTGCTCACTGAACATCGTGTCCCAAAATTATCTTCCAGAATCGACGAAAATAGATCAAAAACATGTTTAAACTTTTATAATTATCTGCATTCATATTTGTATCGTCTGCTTTTGCTGCTCAATTGCAGTGCCTCGTTTAATTTACACGTGCATCGGAAGGCTATTAAATAAATTACAATTAAAATTACATTTCCATTACCTCAAATTGAATTAAATTTTGATTCCGGTTGAAAATACGCATTAACAACCATTCAACAGCGAGACTTTATATTAACAGAAATTAATGGTGCTCCGATTTCGTTTTTTCCGCGACAGATCCTCCGGCAGGGTGAACGAAATTTTTTCTTCTTACTGTGACTTTAATCTTCGAAAATGGGAATTTGCATAAATATCCGTGCCGTAATCATGATTTACAGCGCTGGCATACATCCAGGGAGAGTCAAAACCGTCGCAGCTCTTCTTAGGGGGTGGAAACGCTCGGAAAAATTCGCTCGGCAAACCGAAAGAGCGAGGACAAACGTAACCGCGGCGGTACCCGCGAGCAATCGATCGATCGTTCGAATTGAAAAACAATTAGTGAATTGCGGTTTGCACCAGTACCGGCCACGTCATTCGAACGTATCGCAGACCCGTTCGTCCAACCCCATGCCCGGGAACCCGTGCTATTCTCTCGTTCTCGCGATCGCGAGCTAGGTCATCGCATACATACGACATTAATTTGCATACTCGCCGAGGGAAAGGATAAACTGCGAGGATCCCAGCCGTAGGAACGGTGAAAGTCAAACGCATCGACTGTCCGCGAGCGCGGATTGGACCAGGGACGAAGGAACCGCGCGGCTGGGCAAAGAGATAAAAACGTAGGAATAACTGAAAAAATATTTTTAAAATAAATCCCGAGGCTGAATAACCTACTTACGAATTCGAACCGGCGATCGTTGAACGTTGCCCCTTCACCCCCGGCGGCCCTTCTATCGAACTTATGCAAATGCATCGGCCACGTTTCGACGAAGAATATTCAACCCCCCCATACGCCCTTGCACGATCGTAAGTGCTTGGAACACCGTAGTTTTACACGATTTTCCATTTCCAGGCCTCCACGGGAGGCTGTCGGCGTGACTAATGTCCGCGATTAATACCCCGGCCATCATCACTCGATAAAATGACTTAATCACGAAGAAAAATTCGCTGAAATAACCGGCCTTTAGTTCTTTCGCGCGAGTTCCAGCCCCAATATATCTCGCTTAACTTTTCCGAACACTTTCCCCGTCTCTCCTTCTCTCTCTCTCTCTTGTTCTTGTCCGCTGCCTATCAATCTATCTTCTCACCCCCTTCCGATTCATTTTTACTTTCCTCCGGCCGGCCGAGTCCGGGCCAATCCGTCAGAACGAGTTAGAAACGTGACGGAATAATACGGTTAACCTGTCCGGCGATCCGAGCCCCGCATCCCCCCTCCGTCGAAAGTTCACTCCCCGGCCAAGAAACCCACCGGAACTCGAAATATCATTAATTAGTAGAAATCTCGGCGCGCTCTTGTCGCCAACGTTTACCAAGAAAAATTTTCGCTTTCGCGACCAGACGCGACAGCTCGCTCGGAGTCGAAATTTTCGGAAAATGTAGGTGTCGGATCACCTTGAACCATGTTATTTTAGCTATAAAAATTTCGGATCCAAGCGCTAGCAACAGAATAATCTATGGTGGCCACAGTTCGTGACTCACTCTGTATATTTACCGTTTCTTTCGCGAGCTCCGGAATTTAACCGTAAATAATTAGCGAACGTTTAGCAAAGAAAATAGTGATTTTATCGATGGGGCTCACACGCGGAATTGGATCTGGAAAAAGGCAGCATTTCACGTGAATGAGACGCGTACCAGGCGAAACTGGTCATTTCCCAAGGGCGAGCCTACGGCTAATTTCCATATCATTTCAGCGGCGCGCGTGCAAACGTACTTTTGACAATCATCTGCTTTATACACGTGCACCGCGCGCCCAGGAATTCATGCTGATCGATGCGCTGGATCGGAACCGTGTCGATCCTCGCCGTAGCCGAGCATCACTTGAAAATCAAATTCCCGGACGCGATGCGATGCGATGTGTTTCGGGGACCCGCTTCAAATACGCGCACTTAAGTCCGGCCGCGCGCGCTGTGTTTGATAGTTGTGAATTATTTTATTCGCATGTGACAAATTGTATTAAACGAACGAACGGAATGGTAATTGACACGTTTAACGTGTATATGTACCGGGACCGCCGTTGTCGCCTCGTGTCTCCGCACGCCCGCTCTCTCGCCACTGTTTATAACGAGTCGTTTATAACGCAGCCCCGCGGAATTATTTTGCGCGTAACCGGAAATTTCACGGCAGATGTATGTATATATATAGATATAAATATATATGCGTGTACATATCCGTGGCTGGGATCCGGAGCGATTTTTCGATCGGGAAATATTCGACGAACGTCGGCCGAGTTGGAAAACTGATAATTATTTTTCGTTTCGCTCCATCCTTTTAATCCACGCCGCGCAGGACGATGAATAAACGCATTCGAGCCCCCGGAATCGCGAGCTACGCGTCCGTAATTGCTGCCCAAAATATTAGGTTTATACGCGAGCTCTCTGTCACTCGTATTTCCTGCGCAATTTTGCGCTCGAAACGTCTGCTTCTCCTTTTCCAAACACTTCTCGAACCTCTTGATTTTCCCGTAATTCTTCGCAGTGTTCAAAAATTAATACTCAAGACTTGTACGCGAATTAGACCATTCAAGCAGCATTTCGAGAAGGAAAAGCAAAAGTTTGAGCTGAAATTACGACATCGAGCCAACAGAAATCTAATCTGCCCGTCGCGTCGGAGACATTCCGAATTTGTTTGAGAAGCGAGTGACAGCGCGTTAATTATATTGAACGCGCGAGTGAGAGTTCCCGTGATAGAACGCGCGCTCGGTAGGAGTCATCGAGGACGGCGCAAAAATCCGTATAATTCGTTACAATTTTTCCAGTCGCGGATTCACGGTTCCGTGGATTTTTAAGGTCCGCTGATGATTATACCGACTAATGATCTGCTGAAGTGTGCTCGGCCGCGTGCTCTCCGGCACTCGACGTGACAGTCGTTCCGTGCTTCAACGGGTTCGCGCGCCTGGGGCGTTTCTCCTTATGATTAGTAAAACATTAATGAATGAAGATTATTTCGCCGGGCGTATAATTGAGTCGGTCGAGTGGCAAAACCCGTGATGGGGGTAACAGGAAAATTATTAAACCCTCCGTTCGTGCGTGCACGGTATCGGCGAGCCTCCTCGCGTAGTCGTCGTCGTCGTCTATCGTTTCCTCTCGCGTGTTCCGATCTTCTACGTTTAATTACATTGTATAATTACACGGACAAACGTTGCATCGGGCTGCTCCGTGCTTATTCCTTTTTCGCTTTGAGGGCCACGCGTCCCCGCCCCCGCGCGCTCGAGCGGCCCACCGAGATCGTTATAAATTGTCAAGAGGCGAAAACAAGGACAGCATGAAACGATACAAGCATCCTTAAAAAAGACTCGACGTTAAAACGTAACCAGGGTAATGACAATGTTAAGGACAGTAACGACGTTGATTGAATTTATCTGGAGCACAAATAAAAATATCGCTCGGGTAATTGGTCATGTATATGGGGACCACTTACGTCCAATTATTTGGTATCTTTATTGGGGCAAGGATTTCCCTGATTGTGTCTCCGAGAATCCCTTCCGCCAGGATCAGCCTCGCAAACGGGATTGACGATATCTTGTCTGGATCCCCTCGAATCAATTTTTCTTATTTTTGGTCCTGGTCCGTCGGAATCAATCTTCCGCAGAATTGGAATTTATTAATTGCTCTGATTCTCAATACACGAACATGTAATTCTATAATATCAAACAATAGATACCGATAGCGAACAACCCGTCGATCAATTTCATTACGACCGTTCGATTTTTCATGAACGTGTCGTGTCTTTTATTATTTAGGGAAATGGAAACGGCGACCGGATGCGATCGAAACAGAGTTGATTCTCCGGCGAGGGTGCAAGTGTGCGAGGGGGACGGAATAAGCGCGGGATAACGGAGGAAATTTTGAAAAGTTGTAATCTCTGTCAACGATGAATGATGGGTGTATCGACAGAATTAATCACAGATGCGTGAATACAGTACGCGCGCGTGTCGTGCCCGTTCGCGTGAATGCGGCGATAATGCGGCGACACATGCATAGAAAGTTCCATTCGTTTCTCGGTGAAAACCGCTTAATATCTCGGAATACATCAACCGGCCCGCCGATTTATCGGTGCGTACGAACGATGCACGATGAAATTCTATTTGTAAAATTCATTATGCACTGCCTCCGGTGCTAGATCCCCGGCAGATAATCCCTTTAAAACGTCGGTGTTTCGACCCGTCGTTCCGCCGCTAACAATAACAGGCTTTTACGTTTAACAACTGTCCGCGCGATTTCCGCAACACGGCTGAGACCTGAGCAACAAGCTATACTTGGAACGGACGCGGGGTCAAATGACAGTGTTCTATTAGGCCGCATCGTAAATCCCCTCATGATCGCGACACTAAAGTCGGGCCACCGTCAACACGATTTCATAGTTTCTGCATCGGGAATGAAAGGACGCCATTCTTCGTTACCGTTTGTAACTGGAAGTTTCGCTCTTTATCAGGGAGAAACGGGCAGTGCAAGAAATTAGCAGACAACAAAAACTGATTTCTGCAATTATAAGTTCACAAGGATGTCCGTAATTAAAAGTGTCATTCCCAATAGTACATCGAGGTTCCTAATTTTATAGGCTGTAGGGTCAAAATTGACTGTTTTCCCACGAAGTCCTTCGATTATCGTAGATGTTGCGTCGAACATTTAAAAATCGCGAGGAGGGTTGTCGGAGATAGAATGACGTTTCGCGACTTTAATTAAAATCTCATCAATTTTCGCTGTACCTCCGCGATAATCGTATTAGCACAAGTACCCGTTTCGCTCTGATATTTCGATGGAATTGTGGTGCACTTCCCCTTCGTGCCTCTCTCTCTCTCTCTCTCTCTCTCTCTTGCCGGGGGCAAAAAAGAGGAGCGAAACATGACAATTATCTGCAAATCTCTAATTTACAATTTTGAGTCGCGCACCGGCGAACATTATGTTCCCTAAAGGGATTATGTACATTCCGACAACGAATTCGAATTAATTAATCCAGATGTATAGAACAAAGTGAAAGTCTGCCCCGACGGATCTGCCCGTTCAGCATTCACCTACAACAGCGAATAACGGGTGTTCCGGTAGAAGAGAGATATTCATTAAAATAAAAAGAGTGTAATACGTAATGGTGGGTAAAGTTTCGAGTATGCGACAATGCATCATCGACCAAGCGAAGCGATAGATAAAGAGAGTGGTTGGGGGTTGGCCAGAGTGGATAGAAAACGCGGTATTGGTCCAGTGGCCTAATTCCCGTATTCTTTTTCACGACTATACACCACGCGTACGTGTAGCAAATCGAAATTCTATCTCCGAACGATGCGTGGAAGAGTGCCATCGACAAGAAGGGTGATGTCGGGGTGTGGGTGGTAGAGGAGGGTATGAACATCGCGCTCGATGCCGATATGCAGCGTATCTCGACACATCGACGAGTACAGGGAGCGCACGAGCGCGCACCAGCTCTCTCGTGCACGCTGCACGCATGCACATATACGCACAGTCACGCCGGCATCCCGAAACCAGCTCGACGGTACCTACATCGGCTAAAATCAAATTCAACTGCAACCATGCTAAAGGACTTTTTTTATACGTTGCAAGCCTACCGTATGCAGAGCGAAATAAACGACAATGCGAGCCGCATCTCCGCTCTGTCCGCGTGTGCACGCGCGTTTACTGTCGCAACCCCTGTCAGGGGTGTGAAAGGGGTGGTCAGCCCGTATACGTGTCACACCAGCAATGAACACGCGTGTAGAACGCTAGCGACGGGACGATACCGTTCGACAATGTAACACTGAATTTTTCAAATCCACGGGAAATTCTGCGATCATACCAGCGGCAACGCAAAAAAAA
>CM052190.1:4242071-4264304 GCA_028455805.1 Lasioglossum figueresi
GGGGGGGGGGGGGGGGGGGGGGGGGGGGGGGGTTGTTCTGTCGCTGTATCTACCGCGAGGTGCCTGCGGAGGGCGTGGTTTATTTGCTCTCTCTGCACAGAGCGCCCTAAAGGGTATAAGGGTTGGTTTCTTTCTATAAAGAGCTCCACGGCGTATGATTTCGTTGCTCTTCGTTTGTAGAGTACAATAATGGGCGTGGTTTGTGAAATGCTCCGAGTGGGCGTGGTTTTATCGCCCACGAGTATCCCGAGAACGGCTTCCACTTCGCGATCGAAATTTCCGCTTAGCCGAACAGTCCTAAGAATGCGAATTACTTTAAAAACTACGTGCACGTAATTGCCAAAGGTGAAAATAATTGGACAATAAGTGAAATCGGACGCGATTTACTCGGAATTATGCAACTCAAAGGCAACACGTACGCGGTCGGAGTTCATCGTATTGCTTTGTAATTATTTCACCGAGCGTATTAATTTCTGATCCATACGCATGTACGTATACATTGATATTCCCCGGCAGAGAAATTGTACGACGATAATTAACTTTATAAATTTTATATTAATTCGCGAAATAATTCAACAAGATACAAGTTCATTTCGCAGGAGAAACTACACATATATCCTCCACCCTTTCCCCGCCGAATTATCGTTTATTCGAGCAGCGCTTAATTCGACGCAGGATCATTTAAACAACGCCGTGGCGAGCATATTGCAACATAGAACGGTAGAAACGCCGATTTTGTTCCGGCACGTTCCAAAACTCCAAGACAACAATAAAGCCGGGCCATATAAAGCCGACACGAGGTAAATTATTAAAATTGTTCGAGAGCCGGTTGAATAATTTAATTGGCCGTTTACCGTGCATCAATATTGTTCCCATAAGCGCCGAACGAACCGAACGGAGACTGGTCGCCGTGGCGTCGCGCGCACGACCTTCCTGGTTGTTTTCGCGGGAAACAATATCGCGGAAAAAATATCGGCGGCTGGACGCGAGCTTACACGACGCGTTTCAATCGAATTACCATCGATGAATTTATATTGACTCTCTTACCCGGTGTTATTCGATAAATACAATGTTCGCGAATTAAAAGCGCTCGTGCAAGGCAACGTAAACAAACGCGTCGACGAGCGCAATGCCTTCGCTCCGGTGTGCGTGCGTGCGTGCGTGTGTACACACGCCTGTGCATATCCCCGCGCGCGGTTTTACCGGACGCGTGCGTACGGTCGCGTTTGCACGGTGTTCGCGATAGGAAGACGATTCCCCATAAATTTGTCGGCCGGAGACGGCAGGGAGACTCTTTCGTATTCGCGTCGTAGCTTATCACGCGTCGCGGATGCCAACGAGCCGTGGCTCGTGTTCGAGCCCGAATGCCTTATCTCGATCACGAGATTCGACTCGGAAGGGTTTGTACATACGGATGACGCGAGGAGGCGGCATGGGGGACGGCTCATATCGGGGGCGGCTCTATGCAAAGTTATGCCGTCACGTCGCGTCGGGACCGACGCGAGAACGTCGACTTCGGTTTCCGATGCTCGCCGCGAAGAAAAGTCCACGAAAGTCGGTGTAACGATAAATCTCCTCGCGACGCAGCATCCGCCGGTTCAGAGGCAATTTACCCGAACCTTCGATAAACAAGAATTCGAACGCAACGCGACAACCTGGCCCGGAAACTATGACGAGATTGATGCAAGAGAACCGGAGTTGCGAGCCTTGGCTTCTTCCGAAGACCGAAACGCTTATCTGATATCTTACATCCGCAATGGCTCAATTTTCCATCGAAGATTGCCCTATGGGGCACTGTCCTGCCTCCGAAGGAGACAGGAGCCATGTGACCCCGCCTACTCTGGGCGGTTGGACTGTTTCTCTATTTAACTAAGCCAAGAATAACTTTAATCTTCCATATTTAGAATACACCGTTGCTGCAGATTTAAGCTGGCATAACATACGTCCTCCCGTCACTTTGTTAAAATAGAATTTATTTTAGAACGAATATTGAAACACTCCAACGTCAACAACAGTGCTTGTATATCCGATTGAGTGACTGCAGAGTTATTAGTTTCTCGCGAAAGAAAGGTGAAGACGATCTCCTGTTTCTTTGTCACAGTTGCTGAACAAGTGTTTAATCGCGGAACATTTGGGACAGTTTCATTCCGGGTATCCCTTTAGTCGAGCGTTGAACTTAAAAGCAGGTTTGTTAATGGAAGAAGGCACGGGTCACCGATATTTCGACGTGACGTGACCTCTTTAAAAGTTTCGAGGAGCTGCTTGTTATTCTCATTACACAATGAGGTTAGCTTAATATCTAATTATTACCAACTTCCCGCTCTGTATCCTCTTTCACCTCGAGTTTCCCATATTTTTCTTCCCTTCCCCTCTATCTTCCTCCCTTTCTTTCTGACCTAACCCATCGGCTTGCCTACCGGTTTCGCTGCTCGGGGCACTTTTCAAAGCGCTAAATGGCAACCAAACTGGAAACTCAAGAGTCTCGATGAACTACCCTTTACATTCTGCAGACTAAACTTCGAAGGAAATAAGAAGGAGAGATAGAAAGACGAAGAGTATCGAGATGATCTCGTTCGATGACGAAGTCTGAAGACCCCCGCGCAACGGCGTTCATTAATCTTACATTCCAACGGAAGTTATAAAAAGAAATTGAAACTGGGTACATGTAACAATATCTACGAGTACGCAACATTCGCATTGCTCGTGCAATCTCACGATACATCTGTCCTAGGCAAAATATGGCGATTTATGTTTGGAATAATCAGTTTGAGCGTGCGTGCTGTTTATCTTCGGGTGCTTAATAGGATAATCGGGAGCCGCGTAGCTCGCGTTCGCCAAAATCAACAAGAAAGTAAGGAAAACAGTTGCTTGCACGGTAGGGTGCACGATGCAGGAAGGCCACACATCTTCCGGTAGGACAGTAACGTTGAGGAACAGCCGCGGGCGACTCCACGCTACAAACAGGATCCACTCCCACCCCCAACGAGGAATATCTGAATTTCCCTCTCCTACCATCCTCGATTTTCTTCGTTCGGTCGGGTTCTTCGTTAGCGGTTTCGAGGGTAAAGTACCGTGGAGTTAGCTAATTGGTTGAACGCCTCCGGGCAGCTACTCCCGGAATCCATGAGATATCCAAAACCCTTCGGCCTCTCCCCATATTTCCTTCGTCTCGAACCTTTAGTCCCTCCCGGTTCCCTATCTATATCTTGGCATCTGAAACGACGCGAGGAAGAAGGAGGTGTAACTATATACTTTCTTCGAGATTACGAAATCGCGTTCTCAAGAGGAAGGATGAATTCGCGTTTGGGCGAGCGCGCGCACGATGGTAGCCACAGTGTCTCTGTCTTTCTCTCTCTCTCTCTCTCTCTCTCTCTCTCTCTCTCTCTCTCTCTATCTCTCTCTTCGTGTATATGTGTATGCGAGCGTGTAGAACGGAATGAACACTCCGGAGGACGTTCCCGTCGAGTTTATCGTGAAAGTTTTCGCCAGTTGTCCGAGGATAAGGACAAAATCCAGAGATCCCGCTCGGCGACAATGAGGACTTCTACAGACGATATCCGACGATCGTAATATAGTGCTGCCGATTCCGACGGCACGGATAGCCGCGGGATATCGTAACCGATGTTTGTTAGTTTTACCCCTTGCTCCGAGTTCAATTTTACGCGATCCGACCCCGGGGAAACGAGTGTTATTTACGTCCCCGTGTTACGTTATACTTGATGCTGCTTACCAGCGTCCGGCAGGCTTCGCACCTCTCGAAATGCTTAGGATGGTAACCCTTTCAACTGGAACACTGTCACACTGGCGGCGATAGAGATGTGTACCCATGTCCTAAACTTGCGAATAAATAATTGAATGGTTTGTCTTCGACAACCTACAGCCAACTTCTAAAATCCCATAAAATCAAAGTATCTTATTCGATAAAATAAAATTGTCTATCAACTACACGTTTCAACGAACAATAAGCGTATACGCCATCTTAACCGTGAATGCCGACGGTTCCAAACAGCGAATTATTTGTAAATCAACGCATGTGCTTACGATTATAATTATAATCTGGGAACAAAGCGGTCCGTTGTGTTCGTCAAAACGACCGATGGATAATCAGCTCGCATTCAGCCCGCGAATAATATTCGTCCTTTGCGAGTAACACAATTAATATGCAATTATTTTACACGATAAGCGTAAAGAAATCCCTTCAGAGGAAGTCGACGAACGGTGATTTCGCGTTATACCCCGGCGTCACGAGCGTGATGCAAATGATTAAAAACCCGTAATCCTATTAACGTGTATTTTGCAGTGTTAAGCCGAAGAGAGAGATCGTGCCACACGATTCCTGTAACACGTCAAAATTTCCGGCAAACCCTTTTCCGAACCGTGATTATAGATTGAATCGAGAACTCTGCTCAATGCGGTTCTATGGCGGGCACAGGATGATTACGAAATCATACGAGCGCATTGTGCGCTCGATTAAAGCAAATGCCTCACGGCGGATTCTTTTATTTCATTGGGTAAATGCGCGTACACGTTTGCATGCATACGCGACGATCTGCTGATTTAACCAAGTCGATATTATACCAGCCGCGATCGATGCGTACCAACGTATTCCCTCTGGGAAGAATGGATTATCGCGGCATTGTGTGCATTACGAGACGATACAAACCCCGCACAAATAAGCCCGGTAATGCACAAGGAATAAACGATACGGGCCGAAAATACCCCACAGAACTGTTTATCGATAATATCGTTATTCCTGTCGTAGCTGGTTTTTTTTAATCAATGTATTAAATGGGACAATGAAGTATTAAAATCAATTTTTATAATCGATATAATTCCTATAACGTGTGCGTTGTTTAACCGGTTGCAAGGACCACATTTGATTTAAGAGAACAAATCAGATTGGAAAAAATTCGAAAGTTCAAGATTTGTTTCGGGCACCAGATCATCCGAATCAGTATTGCAATGTGTGTTTATTAATTGTATCTCTGATAAGTGATACAACGATTTTTACTTTGGATGAAAAACAACTTAGGCAGGCAGTGCCATCCATGACGAAATCCTCGAAGCGTTAGATGAACGTTACCAATGAATGATAAAGCATAGTATTAGGTAATAGATGGTAAATGAATTCAGTGCAGTTGGTAACAAATCCATTTACCTACGGTCGCGCGGGTTGTGCTTACAGGCGCTGTCCTTATCTACGTTTGGCGCGGTCGGTGAGTTCGCAAAGAAAATAGTTGCCCTACACAATCTACATATGTAAAAGCAGGAGCCCGAGAAACCGGCTTAGATCAAGACTTCACTGTAAAAAATTAGATGGCAAAGTGGTCAAGGGGGTGCTTGTCCACATCGTTGGCAAAAGATTCATCGATTCATAGATTCATCAATGTGTTATCTATATATAAAAAATAAAAAAGTATGTGTGCATGTATGTATGATCCCAACGATCTGATTCGGTGGGTCTGTCGTACGTGTTATCGATCTGTCGGGGTTGAAATTGTCGGAGCGCGGAGGTTGTAAATAATCAGCCGGTTCGGAGCTGATCCGTGCGCGTTTTCTGTCTGCTATAACAACCTTTTCAGGTATACCGCCAGTGGTCGGGCGCAACCCGCCGAGATAACAGTATCTCGTCGGTGGCTTAGTTAGCTGCGGAGGGTGTGCCGGTTATACCGAAATCGGTATTTTAACGATTTCGGTTTTCATCCATTTCGGTTTTCATCAATTTCGATATTATTTCGGTTTCGGTACAGCCTCCTGGTATAATACAGGTATGAAAATTTTACATGTATCAAGTCTCTGGACTTTAACCTCTTAACTGCGGAATTTAGTTTTAATAATCCCCCACAGAGTGTGGAATTAAAATCAAGCAAAGTCAAGTATACACGTCGATCGCAGGGCAAATGGTCCTATTATAAATTTTACGAAAAATTGAGGAAGGATTACATTTATATTTGATAAAAAATGAACAATTCATTCTTGAAAAGGTTATTGTTATTGCACCGCAATAGAGATTTGGATTGACGTGTATACACGTCGAACGCAGTTAACTGGTTATAGGGGAAAGAGCAGGAGGTTGGAATAAAATCCATAGAACCAATTACACTTCAGTTTGCTGTTTATTATTGCGGTGTCTGCACACTTTTTAATACCGTTTCGTATGTAAAACAAATATTATATATAAATTATATTAAATACACGTAATGCGAACGGAGTATAATATTTTTTCTTCGTGCTAATAATGTTGAGACATCGGATTTTATCGGTAACGTTAGGTGTTGACATTCAATGGTAATGGCTAGCGCCCCAAAACCGACGGACACCAAAATACATTGGGTGTCAGCATCTCGACCGCGATAGTATCCCGTCGGTGGCTGTGGTTTTAATCATCTATCGGTAACAACCGTCAGCAGTTTGAGCTTTTTGCCACCACCCGGGATGGCGCTACTGTAGCCCACAGTTAAATGTCCGCAGTCGGAACTGAATCTGACAATGAACGTGGAGTAGATGGCTTCCGAGAGTTCAACTGAAGAAAGATCGAGCGATGTGCGTGAATGAGATACCGATACTTGGCACGAATAAAATTTCAATCGCTCCGCTCGAAACTCGGTCAGATGTCCCATTTTTTTTGGAATTAGGTGCAAATAAGTGTAAAAGAGCGGCTGCTTAAATGCGCAGTACCATATTGTTATTAATTCTGTCTGTATTTGAAGCTTACTGACTATTGAACTCATTGTTGGGTACCTTAGACCATAAAAAAATCAATTTTTCTCGCGCCAAAGAATTCTGATACAATGGGCTAATGGCATTCTTCCAAAGCATTATATTCTTTCACGTGTTATTTAAAAATGCACTCGTCGTTGATTTCTTGAGAGGATATGGGATTTTGTGAAAGGTGGTCCGGGAGTTCGTTCGAAAACCCGGAATAAGATCTCTCGTGTGTCTTCAATACTTTGTATACCTTATTTATTTTTCTTTTTCATCTTCGTATAATAATCATAAACGTACAATTTAAAACAATAGTGCTCGTGTGTGAGTGTGTATGTTGTGTACGTGTATGCAATGTACAGGATAATCTTTAAGCTATAATACAGTTCGAAATGAAATACAAATCAATAAACTATTACGTTAGGTAAACCTTTCTCGATCTTTTTTTGTTTTAATACAATTATTTTCACTACTGAATGACAATGTTCTTTTTCCTCATCCCCTCCATTCTCGCAGGTGTATAATACCTTTGTTTTATCCGCTTGTCCCACTAAAAATTTTTGATCATTTGACGCGGAGCTTGGCCGCGAGTGTACGCAAAGAGCCTCGACATGTGTGTACCGTCCCGTTCATCCCCCCCGCCCCTGAACGTCTATCTACAGTTACCATTTTTTGTTTAACCGCCTGTCCTGTTTCCTTTTTTTTTTTTAAATTCTCATCTCGTCGAAATTCCGCGTTTAATTCTTTTTCGGTATTTTTCTCGTTTATTATTTCTCTCGGTAAGTCGCTTCTGTAAAATATTCATTATTATGTTTACGATATGATTTTTCCTTCGATCCCGGATGGTCCTGCGCGTGAACCTCCGCTCGCGTCGTCCGCCACGAACCCTATATTACAAACTTCCATACCCCCGAGACTGGGTCCTCGCCTAGAAAGCCGTTTCCGCTTAAATAATTAAAGCTATCTGCTATCTAGAGTCTATTCGGTATCTACAGAAGAACCTATTGCGTCTCTCTTGCTCGAGATACAAAGGATGGAGAAAAACGGTGAAAAAGAGGAATGGGAAATATTTCGGGGTGGAGAGAGTTGAATGAATATTCAAGGGGGATGCTGGCGTAGAGAACAAAAAAAAAAGAAACAGAACCGGGAAAACGAAAGAACGGAAGAATTGGAGAGGAGAAAACAAAGGAAACCGCGCGCGCCGATCGTCCCGGAGGGAGTCGAGTTTCACGCGGTTTGCTCAGCTGCGCGATCGGTGACGATCGAGCCTCTTTCTCTCGCCTCGTAACCCAACGAGATCGACGATCGTTCGACGATACAGCGTGTTGACGTTTGAGATCCTTTTTCTGCTTGAACTTCGGTTGATCGCGGTCAATGTCGTTGGGTTACGAGCGACGGCGAAACTAATAATACAGGGTATTTAGAATAATCGTAATAGTTAGAATAATAATCGTAAGAATAATCGTTACGTTACGAATAAAACGGTGGTCGGGGATGATAAACAGAATTGTATGGTGCCGATGTCGATGCCGGTTCCCCCGGGAAAGTAGATTCGAAAGAAAGAAACAGACTGTCGGATCACTGGTCTCTCAATTAGCAATGCCCTTTTTTGTTAAGTGTTCTTCTCACTGGTTGGCTGTCTCGCTCGTTATTCACGCTTTCGCTCGGTCTCACTCTCGCGTCTCTCTTTCTCTCTGTCGCTTTGTTTACCACATTCGTTCTCTCACTCGCACGTTCACTCGCTCTCGCTCTGTAGCCATTGTTCGTTTTAACTGCGGACTAGAATTTAATCGAAGATTAAAATTTAATCTGTTAAATACAAGTTTGATTCGTAATATCGAGGATAATTTTTTGCCCCTTTCACGCTCGCGCACGCAAGAGAAAAAAAAAGATTGGAACACTCATACTGGTCTCATTCTGTTTACTCTCTCTCTCTCTCTCTCTCTCTCTCTCTCTCTCGCTCTCTCTCTTTCGCTCTCTCAGACTTCGATAGTGTACGGTAATTTTTCTTTATCCATAATTATATGTTCTTCTGCCGCGGCCGTATGATTATCAGCCTTAACGGTGCGTTTCCAAACTTTGCAACTTTGCAAATATCCTGCTCGTTCGTTCGTTCGTTCGTTCGTCCCCCCCCTCCCCCCGGTCTTTCTCTTTTCCCCTGGGCACGGTTTTTTTTTATTCGAAAAGCTTGGTTATTTTCACTTTGATCCGACGATTGGAAGCTCAGCGTTAAGTCTTTTGCTCATCGATCGCGTTCAGTTCCGCGTGGATATATCGCTATTAGAGAGTTAAGTGTGGTAATTAAGTATAATATACAAGATTCGTGTACGTGTAATGTTCTCGTAATGTTTCCGAGTCTCTTCTCTTTGTACAGATATTTACAAGGTTTGGATGCGAGCTGACGGTGGCACGCTTTAACACCCGGTTTAAAGATGCCGGCGCATCTTCGCATCGCGCGCGCACGCGCACGGGGAGAATTTATAATGCTCCTCTCTTCATTCTCTCTTTCTCTCTCTCGTTTTCTCTCTCTCTCTCTCTCTCTCTCTCTCTCTCTTTCTCTCTCCCGCCTCCCCCGGCGCGATCGTGTTTTCCATTTGTTTTAAATTTTATCATCGCATATAAGCTCTATCACATTGGCTTCAAAAGCCGTATATCGTAATCGCGATAAGAATTCGAATGGTAATAAAATAATACAATATAACCAATAATAATAATAATAATAATAATAATTGTATAATAATAGTAATAATAAAATAGCAATGATAGCGTAAGCCTAATAATACGTTAATATTGGTAGTAACTGATTACCTCGATCACCGATCGTCTCGTACAATTAGCTCTCTTAATATTTTTGCGTTTCGTTCGGAAATGAAAAACGGAAAAAAGGATAAACAAACAATTTCGAGTGGACAGATTCCGCTGTTTCTGCGTTCGTCGCCGGTGAACAACGATTAATCTTAACGAGAGACGAAAATTGGATAACAGTTAGCCGGTGTTCCGTGTGATCGGCGCGATTCAGCCGGTTTCCTCGCGATTCTCTCTTTTCGCAAGCTCTAAATCGTTCGCGCGAAATCGAGCGGCGCGCTTCGAAACCGAAACAGACGAAAAAGAAGGTACGTAATCGGAGAGCGGAGTGTAGTAACATTAACAGCTTAACGACTATGGGACAGGAGAAGTGTATAAACAATATAACATGAATCACAATTATGCAATAATCGCTCATTCCGACGCGTAATTAGATAAAATTAATAATAATTTGATCTAACAACTGGTTACTCGTAGATTGCACTCTGACGAACCCGCGTCCGTTCCGTTCTCCAACCAATTCGCTCCGTCATTTTCGTTTCGGGCCGCGTCTCGGTTACAGAACGAAATTGTACAGGTTCCCTCTGATTTCGAGCGAATTTCGCGACGATCTCGCTCTCTCTCTCTCTCCCTCTCTTACTCTCACTCTCGTTCTATCTCTTACTCTCTATCTCTTTTTCTCTCGCCAAGCCGCATCGTCGTACAGTCTTTTAACAAATACAAATTCCGCCAAACTGTGTACCGCGCACTACCCGTCGCACAGCACAGCAGGCAACGTGTTTCTTTTTTTTTTTACGAAAAAACAGTTCGCTTCTTTTCTTTTGATTGAGCTCCGTCGTCCTCGATAGCAGCCTCCTCTCTATCCGGTAGCCCCCGCACTGGCGTGTTCGCACGCGCACATGTCCGTGTGAGTGTGTGTCTTTTTTTGTTTGTTTGTTTTTTTTTTGTTTCACATATCCTACTTGTATTTGCCTCCCTATGATAATGCCCTCGTGGTAGGCAGGACACGGCCAATCAGGCCTGGCCGAATCCTATGACTGGTTTCCTCGTTTAAGAACTTAACTAGGCCGTGTGGTCGCCCGGCGGACCCTCGGCCGTACGCAGTTTTGGCATGTTTCGACGTCATCCTTTCGCCCTCGTCATCTAGCTCTAAACACGAACAGAGTTCCACCTTTAATAGTCCCACGTCTCTTCCGGCTCGTGTTTCACCACGTTGTCCTTGGGACTCTCCTCCGTGGACTGTTGCGTTTGCTGTGTGGAGGGTGGTCTGGGCGACGTCGCCGGGCTGTTCTGTCCAGACTTCGGACTAGGCAGAGGACTGTCCCTGTCCTGGCCGTTGTTCCCAGATACGGAGGAGACGTCGCTCTGCGCATCCTCCTCGTATCTGTCTTGAACCGGCGTCGGCTCAACCCTGATCGTCTCCTCGGCTTCCCTCTTGACCCCGTAGTCGTCCGTCTGCATCACGCAGACACCGTTGATAATTACCTCGTCCCCCGTCCTGGGTGGTTCCTGCCATTCAGGATTCACCCATTGCGGTGCGGCAGGTTTTCTTCTATTCGATCTGACGGTGGTAGGCGCGGAAGGTGTCTCCGTCGGCTCTCTCTTTATACTACCCGCCGAGCCCTCGGAATCTTCGCTGCCGAGATTGCTCATGGCGTCCTCGACGTCCTCGTCCTCGAATTCCTGGTTTGGCTCCCTCTTGAGCGCGTTCATCGACAGGTCCAGGCCGGAGCATTGTTCCTTCAACGCGTTCCCAACGAGGGCGGCCAGGTTAGGGTTGAAGTACGGGGAATAGGGAAGAGGCACATTGCCCAGGCCCAGTCTCTCCTTCTGGATCTCCAGTAGTCTTTGGTTCAACAGCAGTCTGAACTGAACGGGATCGAACGGCTGGCCGGGTTCTCTAGGAGACTGTGGCTCCGGCTGGCCGTGCGGCGTCTGCTGTTTCAGTCTCATCCGGTGATTGTGAAACCAGTTGGTTATCGTCCTCGAGGACAGCGCCAGCTCACTGGCTAAAAACTCGATGGTCGCCACGTTGGGGTACGGATCCAGGGCGAACGCGAGCCTCAGTGCCTCCTTCTGCTCCTCCGAGAAGAGGACTCGTTGCTTCTTAGCCGAGGCTGGACCAGGACCAGGCGAGGCAGCGTGGTAAAACTCGGCTGTGTCGTTGCTAGACGTGTCCGAGCTGTTGTCATGACCTGGACCGCTGCTTCGCCGTCTTTTGTTCGCTTCTCTCCGCTCGTTCTTCAACGCCTGTAGCCGGTCGACGTTGTGCGCGTCCGACAGCCACAGCTGCATCCTGATGAACGGTTCTCGACCTTTTATACTGAGCATGTGCCAGGGCTTCGGTTTGCTCAACAACTCGCTGACCGACCCTTGCGAAAGACCGAGAACAGCCTCGCCGAAGATCTTCTGGCCGATGTTGTTCGCCAGCAACGCCTCTTTGATCTTCGTCGTGATCGTCTGCGTGTCCAGGTCCTGCGTCAACGCTGCCATCTCGTACACGCTCGGCGAAATGTGCGGGTGAAGGCCGCGAAGAGGCGACGGGGTCATTTGATGATGCGGCGAGTGGAGGTTCATCTGTTGTTGTTGCTGCTGCTGTTGCTTCTTCTGCAGCTCCTGCATGCTCAGCTGCGAGTGAGGATGGTGAGGACCCGGAGGTGTTAGCATCATCGGAGGCGGTGGCTGAGGATGCTGAGGATGCTGAGGATGCTGAGGACTCGGTTGAGGAGGTCCTAACTGCATCTGGCTTTCCTGCTGGTGTTGCGCCGCCGCCTGAGCTGCTGCTTGTGCCGCCGCTTGCGCCTTCGCCGCATTCTGAAGCTGTTCCTGGACCAACTTCGTGGGTGGCATAGGCTTCATCGGGGTCCCGCAAGCTGTAGAAAGAGGATAAAAGTCGTTAAAGCGACGTCGCACAAGGAAACTTGCACATTATAGTCCGAAAGCTCGGATGAATCTTGGAATGTTGCTTCGTTAGTTGACACTAGAGGTGTGCGGGAAGCTGATAACGCCGGATGCTCGACGATCGCGACGGATCGGGGATATATCGCGATTGCTGAGAATTTTCAAGAATCCTGAAATTCTTGAGAACCCGTCCTGACCCGACATTCACGGGTTCTCGCACACCTCTAGCTGACACCTCCGCGCGGTTTAGATCAGTGCTGTCCAGGAACTATTAACGACGGAAAGACAGCACTGTTCTAATCGCGTGTGTATCCGCTGGTCAGCATCATTCGGCGCACGGTATCGAGCTCCCAAACTATGCGTTTAGTAAAAGAACAAAACATCTATATTGACCTGAGTTAAACTTACGAGGCAGGCCACCGTAGCCGCCGGTCCTCATCAGTTTCTCCGGGGCGATCTTGTACTGGCTGGCCACCAGCTTGTGCACGGCGTTGTCATCCTCGAGGAACATCTTCATCCGGATGAACGGCTCGCGACCTTTCTGCGTGAGCATGTGCCAGGGCTTCGGCCGTGCTAGCAGATCGGAGACGGATCCCTGGGACAGGCCCAGCACGGACTCGCCGAACAGACGCTGGGAAATCGAATACTGGGACAGTTGTTCCTTCACCTGCGATCATTCATCAGTCCCATTACTCAACGTTCCTTCTTGTCTCTAACCGTTTGCACTCGTCTCGGAGACGTCGTATTAAGACAAGGAGGTTAAGAGAGCTCTCCAAAAAAAATCGTGTCGACAATATAAAATTGAACAACCAATTTCGCAATGTTCGAACTGGTCTAGATTACGCTAAGATGATGTTTAGCGGTGTCCCGGAGTATTAAATCGAGTGCAAAGGGTGAAAAGGACGAGCGAAGAGGGTGGAAGACGGCGAACTTACTCTCTTGACGATGTCCTCGGTGTTCAGGTTATTGTACATGTCGAACTGTTGCTGAGTGATGGGTGGCAGTACAGCTTTCAGCGGCCTCTGGTTGGCTGAGTGATGGGTAGGCGTGGACGGTTGACTGATCAGACTATTCGTGATTGAGGCCATCCTCTGCAACGGACTGGCTGCCGCCGCCCCGGAGAATTCCTCGCTGGGAGTCATCGCGGGTGGAAGAATGGAATTCCCGAGCGGAGAGCTTGCACTGGATCCGCTCGGGGTGGATTGCGGCGCGGTGGTCTCCTGTTTAGGCCTGACCAACGAGAACGCGCTGCCCGCGTGTCTCATAGCTTCCTCCACCTTCTCTTTCTCCTCCTCGGAGATGCCGTTGATCATCTTATTTCTAGGATCGATCTTGCCCAGGCTCAAATCCTGGACTCCACCTCCGTTCGTCGCTAGGTGGTGTTGCTGAAGTGCTTGTTGCTGAAGCGCCAGGAGTCCTGGCAGTCCAGGAAGTCCCGGCAACCCTGTCAGTGACGGGTTCTGACCCGGCGTTGGATTCAGCTTCTGCAGTTCGCGATGATACGCATCCAATGCCATCCGGATGTCTTCCTGCGTGCGCTCCATCCCCTGAATACCCGCCTGGGCGCCACTGAAAAAGTGCGGAAACATCGCGCTGCGATCAGTCGAGCTCTCGTGCTGTCCTCAATAATGATCAATAGCAGGGACACGCTGATCGTGTGCTACACGAGGCACGGGATGGCGTGTATTCGCGCTAGCACCTGACAGTCGGGTGTTAAGTAATGAAACAGATATAGTGGCCTGATAATTTTAGACGGGGACGTCAGCCTGTCAGAAGTGTTCAACGTCGCCACGATCCGTTCTGACTCACGAGATCTATGGGACGCTGCTGGATCAGAGGCGAAGCTGGGTCTGAGGATTGATAGAGATTTTTAACGCCTCGTATATGCTCCTCGGATGAACATTTACACTCGGAGCTAACTCGTACAGGACACTTTAGAACGAACAGACCGGCGATGGAAACGATGTTTGTCGGGTGATATTCGTTTATTGTCATTTATTCTACGTCTTTTGTTTTTCAATGGTAGTACGTGGTCTACGAGTAAATGAAATTCTACAGAGGAGCATACGAGGGTTAAAGAGGTATCCTAATACCTCTAATCTCCTAAGTTGGAGAGTGTATCAGCAATTATCTGGGTGATTTTATTCACGTATTATAAGGAAGCGTGTAGGCACTAGGATTACCTGGAAGAGAACTCTCGGGGCCCACGGAGGTCGTCCACCCTTCTGCCCATTATCTTGGCCAACTCCTCCTGGTAGATCCTGACTACCTTCTCCTGCGGAATGTCATCGTTCTCGTATTTCTTCAGTCTCCTGTTCTGGCTGTCGAGCCTGTCTTTATTGAACGGGCTCGGACAGCCGATCCTACTCGGACTTTTGCTGTCGGCGTCGTTCGACACCTCATGCTCGCCCCTCATCTGTAGATGGCCAGACTCCGAGAGGATATGCGCCAACCTTTCGTCACTCATTTCCGGCGGACCACCATCCTGTGGTCCGCGCGCGAACGCTGGCATTCCCTGCTCCTTGCCTGAAACATACTCTACGGGTGAGGCACAACTTGTGGTGCGTTCTTACTTGGTTCGGTCTTAAAGGTATGTATAGAAAAAGAAAGTAAATTAGAAACCAGGACGTGAGGCTCAAGCGCCCCAATCGAATCACTCTTTCGCATCGCCGCCATCAATTTACCAAGACTTTTTGTTTCTGTAATATCGTTTCGATAAACACCTCTGCCACGTTTTATCATCCTTTGATCAAAGCTGTTCAAACAGACAATTATCTCGCGCGAGATATTAAAGGCTTCTCGGAATCTAGTCGCAACAATTCGTCGAGCGCAGGAGATCTACAAGAAGTACTTAAAAAAATCTGCTTAAATCAGCGGTTTCCAACCTGGGAGGCTCCAAAAAATTGAATAAACAATCTATATGGTTATATCTATTGAAAAAATGAATGTAGGGGTAGTAGCATAAAGGTTGAAAACCGCTGGCTTAAATAGACCGGTAAAGAGGATCCTTCGTCGGATCATTTCCCCGTCGAAAATATGAAAGTTTCCCAGAATCCGATCGCAAGCATTTGTCAAACGCTCCACAGCTCCAGGCTCTGGAAGACCCTGAAATTTCCCAGCGATCAATGCCGTACAATTTCACCCGTCGCAGGACGATGCTCGATAAGGAAGAAGCAGCCCCACGTGTCTAATCAAGTCTGCGGGGGCTGATTTCATGTCCGATCGAACGAGGTAGCAATTAATACAACGCAAAATCAATAGCACCGGCTCGAAAGCCGAAGGCAGACTATCCACTCCTGCGACGATAATTAAAATATCCTTTTCTAGGTTAGGCCCACCCCTGCGGCCTTCCTCTCTCGCAAACCGCTCAAGAGTGTAGCTCTCCTACGTGTTTCTCGTTTAATTGACCAATCAGCGGTAAGATTCAGACGAATGAGCCATCGATCATGTCTTTGATTGTTCTCCTGGATTCTCTACTGTTTCGCTGGCCGTCGATCGACGCGTGTTCAATCCGGAACACGGCCGTCAAACCGGATCGTTTGAAATTCCAGGTTGCGATCGATAAGCGATCTTCCGAATTAGAAAGTCAATTTTTAGGAGCTAGAGCTGATTAAAAGTTTAGACAATCGTAACATCTGTTTCCCATCAGTCCGATAAACCCGGTGTCCAAAAGCCGGCCGAGGTGTCGTCGGGACAAAAACGGACACATCTGTTTCCTATTCTGAAAAACGGGAAACGCGAAGTTTGCCGAGCACGGTTGCACGTCAATCTTCGCCGAACCAGCCGCGCCGGTACGTGGTTCAGCGACCGTCGTATTTTAAACAGTCTATTTCCTATCCTAATCTTTCGTCGATCGACTAGAATCGGAATTCGACTCGTTAAAACTTCTCGAATTCTCGGAAAAGGGAGACCCACGCGTCCCGACTGGTCCGCGAGGTCGACGGAGGTTACGGGGCAAGAGATTCGTCCCGATCGAGAGGCGGAACGGTATTTTTTGTGGCGAGTGGTTCGACAGCGTGAAGCACGAAACGAGAAAAGATTAATTGGTCATTAAGATCGGAATGTGAACGACGATCCAAGAAACTGATGTCGCGGCCGCGGCCTGCCGAGAGAATATTGGTGCGCTCGAGAAATGTTTCAAGAAATCGACAACGCGGTGGGTGGAAACGGGACGTTACGAGGACAATGACGACAGTCGTGGCTCGTTTTAATGGTGTGCGCGTGCCGGCAGGACGTGTACACACGTGTCAACGTGTACGTGTGCCGACGGTGACGCTTGAATTTCTGCCAGCACGCCAGCAGACATCGACTTATGCCAACCTCCTCTCTTCTCTGTCTATATGCGGCGCTCCGCGGAGCTGCGACCACCTTTTAACTCACCCATTCGAATAAAAATAATTTCGGATCGTGTCGATTTACTCCTAAGTACGCCTGGCCACGCTCGAACCTCCGCGATTGGCTACACGAGCAATTTACAACTTGCTGATACACTACGTACAATTTAGAACACACCCACCGTTCTCTACACAATGATTTCAATCGTGTCTCCTCAAATTATTCATTAATTTTTATCTCGTACTACAATATTCGTGTACAAACGTGTCGATTCGATAATTCAAGTAAATATTGGTTGAAACTTCGATAGGAAAATTTTGTTGAGGCTGTCAGGTCGTTCAGGCCCCGAAACCGAGATAAAAAAGAATGAGACCATTGTTACGCGTTCCCCCTTTTCCTGTGAACCGCGTCTTTTCGCGGTTACGCTGATGAAATTGACATTATCGTTATCGAACGGAATAGAGATTAACGCGCCGCGGTAAGAACCGGCGATATCCTGCGACGCGTTACGCGTAAAGATTTATCGGTTCCAATTACCGCAGAGTTCCTGCATTAATATCGCTTCTGTTCCCTTACGTCACCTCTATATATTCATAATATCCGCGGATGTCGGAGATATTATATGATTTTAGAAATGCTTCGACAGAGATGTTACCCGGTCGAACAGAATTTTCAATAAAATGCAAGTTCGGTGGAAGAACAAAATGGTCGCAGACGATCGTCGAGCGAATATCAGCTGGAAAGGAGCATGTGCGCCGGGTGAATTGAAATCGAATTGTCATCGAGGAATATTTAAAGAGAGAGTTTATCTTGAGGGTGAAACATTATTCGTTTACCGTAACATCCTGCTATTTCCAAGGCTGCGGACGGCGCATAAGGGGGCGCGAGCATCGGTAGATGGAAGTATACAACCGGCGCAGAAAATCTGATAAAATCGGTATATGAACCGGAGTGGCCCCGCTAATGAACGTAACACTTTCGCGTGGCGGACGTGTGCGTGGCTCTTTCTCCTCCACACGCGCAAGACGTGCGTGGCTGCATATAGCTTGTTTAATTGACGGCGAGATACGCGAGCGCTGTCTGCGCTGTCGGGGTTCCTTCTTTGAATTAGTCGCGGGAACACCTAATTAACGGCGAAATTCGATGCGCTCGACGGAAACGGATTTTTCCTGAAAAATACACGTCCTGCCTTAAAAATACAGGTGATCGGGACCGAATTAAAATTCAAGAGACACCGCGAGCCGTTCACTTCCACGGGATTGAATTAAGGGAAGAATTTATTGAACGGTACGATACTTTAACCACACGTAGTTGCCTGAATGTCTTTCAACAATGTTCCTCGAAATAATCATATTGTATGCCTAATGAATACGTAAGCCGAAGACGCCACCTGATGGAGAAAGATATTTCCAGTCTGAGAATCGAAGAAACAGGTTCGGTGGTTTCTTTTAGCGAGTTAGTCAGAAGCGCTTCAGCGCAATTAAACAATCGAACCGTGGAATAATAAAAACAGAACGGCGGCGCCTGGGTGGAATTGAAGCCGGTCGGGGACTTGTAAAGGGAAAGATCGTCGATACTGATTCCACGCAATGATCATCGAGTAGAGAGAGAGAGAGAGAGTGAGAGAGAGAGAGAGAGAGAGAGAGAGAGAGAGAGCCGGTTCATTGACGAATCCTCGAGCGTCGTCGAGTCCCCTTACTCTTTCATCGGCGCCGAGCTGGATTTCGAAATCATAATCACCCACTGATAACGCTATCTCTCACGGATTGGGTCAATGAACGTTACGATCAAGCGTTAATTATGTGGTTCGGCTATAATTCCATGTTCGATCTCCTAATTGCAACATTTTTTCGCGGTTTCGAGACGAGAACCCTCCTTCGCCGTCTCTCCTGTCTTTCTCGCGTCCGTCGCGTCGCGTCGCGTCGTCCGTCGGCCCGATAGCCCGACGAGAGAGAGAATTATTTGAACGATTTAACGAGCGATACATCGAACGAATCCCCGGTTTGAAAATCAAACCGCGTGCGTTCCGGTTCTGTGTGCTTTATATCCCATTTATTTGCCCGGCGAAGAGGAAATAACAAGCATATTTCAAGCCACGCGGTGGAACAACTTTGCAATTATAATCGGACAATTAGAGTTCCACCGGATATCGTACCCGCGCGCTCGCACGTTTCGACGTAAAGCGATTTTCGAAGGGCCGCTTCGATCAAGAATGAACCA
This sequence comes from Lasioglossum figueresi, assembly GCA_028455805.1. NCBI lineage: Eukaryota > Metazoa > Arthropoda > Insecta > Hymenoptera > Halictidae > Lasioglossum > Lasioglossum figueresi. The sequence goes on from CM052190.1 coordinate 4,261,038, forward strand.
CGATCGAGCGGTCAACGCGGCCGAAAACCGGCCGAACAAAGCGGATCGGCATCGAACCGAGAAAGAATGCACCGCTGCAATCGTCTCGGTCAATATCGACGGCAATTAACCGACTTTCCGCGGGAAAACGGCTGCTCGATAAATTCACCGCGATTCACAAGCGCGAGATCGCTGTTTTATTTATCATCCTGATGCGGTTTTCATTAAAATATAATTATCTTTCATCGAGCTTCGAAAAACCACCGCGTGGAACTATGCTCGGTAAACTTTGCCTTTCCGTTTTATGCACACCGAGAGCCGTTGTATTTCGCAGTCGTGATCGAATTTTCGGATGTTCAACAAAAATAATATTGCACCGAACGAAATGAATGTAATTATTTGTCTTATTCAACAAGTTTCTGCCAGACTTTTAAAAATTCATTCGCTCGTACGATTTCCGAAATATTTCCTGGCTCCAAAATCCGCAGCGATGCGAGCAAAGAATGATTAATAACTAGACCGTGAGCTCTACACTCTCGCGGCGCATAAAACTCTGCGAAATATTGCAAAATGCACGATTGATTTAATGCCGTTTCGTTCTATTTTTGCTGTTTCTTTAAACGTACTGCACGATCGTTTTCGCACTCTAATAATAAGTGTCTGCGCTTCGTCTCCGCTGAGTTTTAGAATAATTGATTTATGAAGACTCTCCAGAGTTTTCGAATCTGACTGTGTATCGTGTTCCGGAAATATCTGCGACAGTTCCGAAACGATCCGTGTCTTGCACGAACAATCGAGATTTGTCCATCAAAAGTGTTCGAGAGGATTTCCCAAAAATCCTTCGGTTAATTCCGCGACAAATGTGTATCTGGATCGTGTCCATCGGTGCTCACCGAGAACCGCGTTCTCAGCGTTTATTATTGCCCGCGAGCGGCGCAACACAATCGATCTAAACGCGGCCGGTCCAAGTGCAACGCACCACGAGATTACCATAATAAAGATAGTTGGTACCGGTCCAAGTCTGTTTATCGCCAGTTTCATTCTTGCGATTGCCACCCGCGTTCCTCGTGATTTAGCTTGGAAGGGCCGTTCGCGTTTCGGCTGACCCAGTCTGCAGAAACTTCGATGGTGTCAACAGATTTAGCAATTTGACCGTTCACCAAAAACTCGTATCAAAATCAGACTAAACGTTCCTCTAAACGTTCCTCTAAACGTTCGATTTAATCCGACAAAGTTTAGTCCGATCGATGTCTCGCCATGTCTATTCGACTTCATAGACAGAAGCTGCACAACCGAGTCGAAACTTGAATTTCATTTCTTGCATTAACACCCAGAATACGTTCCTGAAGCGAAGGTACTCTTTCATTGTTTAATATCTCGATCAAATAAACGTTCCTCTACGCGAGATTTGATTTACATGTTCTCCACATTAGAGAAAATTAGTAATGACTATTTTTACTTTATAATAAATGTCCGGTGACATATGGACGGGGATGCACACATAGATAACGCGTTAAAATCCGCAGACATTCGTTTTGTAATTGTGCAAATACATTCCGCAGGGTCGGTGGAGGCAGGGATCGATCGTGCAGCATCTCCGGGCACGATCGCGATCAATTCCGTCGCGAGATCGCGAGGCCGGCCGGAGCAACGAGCCAAGATTGTCGCAACGGTTTCAACGAGAACAATTTCGCGATCCCTCGGCAATCTAGCGAAAGTGTAAATTACCTTCGCGATAAGTGCGGCCGGATCTAGAACGTCTGTGTTCTCTCTTGAACCCTGTTTCCTTTCCACCCGTCTTCCTCCTTCTCATCCCCCTTTTCACCCTGTATGTATTGCACCCTTGCCTAGAACTCATCCCCAGTTTCCTACTCCAGAGAGCTATTAGTCTAAACAATATGGCTGCCAAACGCAGCGAACAATCGATAGCGGGCGCGCCAACTGGCTGAATAATTTAATTAAGATTATTAAAGACGAGATCAGCCGCCGTCTTCGCGCCGTTTGCCTCGCGCGTGTAGAATCCTCTTCGGTTCTATCGATCATGGACGGAACAAGAGAGTTTCGATCCAACTTCAGAATTTTTTGAAAAACAAACAAACGAGTAAATAAAATTTTCTTGCTCTTCGAGACTGAACGAAAGAGCACCTTCGCAGAAGTTTCGTTTTCTTTTGGGTCGAAGATCGTCGTTCGTTGAACCTGTAGTTTGTTTAACTTCGTCGGTGCTCACCGCGCAATGAAACTGCAGCTGTTCTGTAGAAAATTTAATTAAGAAGCTGCAACTACTTTCGTTACGGTGTTGCGTGTTGATTCACCAGCGGATTTCTATTCACAGGCAAATTATCTGGGTTGTTACTCAGCATTTTAAGTAAGCGACGGACACAACCTAAAATCCAGCCTGTGTTTGTTGCATAATGTTCCACGATCGTGTTCAACATCGGCACGTGTACGTGGCAGCATGCGATTCGAAGCAGCCTGTTGCGCACTCGCCTATAACGCTCGCGATTCATAAATTTGGAAACACCCTTGTTCCTCGCTGAAAGCGTTAAAAATAACACTCGCGCGAATTATGAATCGGCCGGCGGACAACGAACCGGAACAACGAATTATCCTCTTTTCGAATAATTCTTTTAAAAAAACCTCTACTCTAGTCTAACAGGTACATGTGAGTGATGTTCGAAAGCTCACGACGTCACCAACGCATGGCTACCTCGAGAATCGATTCTCTGTCCTCAAACGAGAGATCCAGATTCCGCGTTCTAGAGGGATGGAACCTCCGGTTTTGTTTGCAGTACGCAATGCGTCCTCCTCCGCGGTAGAGTTAGGCCAAACAGAGACACCAGTGACACCCCGTATTAGACAGCCGAAAAATATAGTTAACAGCTGATTGGTTAGTGGTTTCGGCAGAACAGATTATTGGCAGTGCGAGGCAGAAAATAATTCTGTAGGAGTCGTACGGTAAATTGATCGTGGCGGCGAAGCTGAAACGGTCCATCGTCGTTCAACGGGAGAATCATCGACAGGATCAAGCATTCAAAAAATGATCAACGGGTCTAATTACTCGTCCTATCCTCTGGTCTAATCAAATCTCAAACTAGAATCCCAAGGATCCACTAAACGCGAAAGAGGTGCAACGAGTAATTAGAGGATCCCGTTTCGACATGGACGTTCGCTCTTCGCCGCTAGGACAGAAGTGATTCGTAGATCCTGAATGGCGGGAGAACTGGAGAGAGAGAGAGAGAGTGAAAGAGAGAAAGAAAGAGAGAGAGAGAGAGAGAGAGAGAGAGAGAG